>JADILG010000046.1:0-60150 GCA_017591655.1 Thielaviopsis populi | reverse complement strand
AAAACAACAAAATGTATATAGTCTACTAGAACTAGTCTAGTATCTCTATAGTATTCACTGAATGAGATTAATGATTAAAAAAAAACCTATTATAATTTGTCCCCTACCTATAGTTATATAGGTAGGAAGAAGAATCTATGACTCTTAGAAAGAGGAAGCTAATATTAGAGTTTATAACCTTAAAGGCCTTACCTACCCTTGCCTAGTCCTTATAGGATCTACTAGCCTAGCCTATATTATATCTAGCCCCTATAGGATCTACTAGCCTAGCCCTAACCTAAGTCCTTATAGGATCTAGAGGCTTATACTATACTCCTAGAGAAACAGACTACCTCTAAGGACTAGAGGGCTAGACTTATATTAGCCTATAGGATCTATAAGTTAGACCTAGAGCCTACTAGATCTAGATAGGTATTTAAGTAGATATAAGACCTCTTATAGGCACTCCCTATATAGTCTTCCCTCTCTATTGAATATTCTTGTCCTCTCCTAATAACATCTGATTCTATATGACCTAGGGACCCTTATATAGTAAGACCTAGAATATAGTCTATTTCTTCTAGGCCTAGTATAGGCTAGTAGATCTTATAGAGGCTAGGTAAGGCCTTTAGGGTTACAAACCCTAACATTAGTAGTCTACTAGAACTAAGCTAGTATCTCTATAGTACTTACTAAATAAGATTATTAATTTAAAAAAAAGTTCTATAACTTTATACTATAGTCTACCTATCTAAGTCTTTTAAGAACTAGTAGTATATAATTACCTTTTAGCTAGACTTAAAGAGGTTAAGGCTATATCATCTTCTTCTTCTCCTTAAAATATACTAGTTTTCTTTACTAACATTAAGATTAAGTAGACCTTATATACTTATAAGTGTATATTATACCTTTTTAACTTCAATTCTACTATATTGTATTTATACTTTTATATTTAACTCTTTTATTTCTATTTCTATTTAATATGTAAAATATACATTTATCTTTATTATACTAATATATATATAGTAGAAGTATATACATTTACTATCTTAGAATTATATTAATACTATTATATATTAGAGAGAAAAAGTATATACACCTATATTTTATTTTATTATTTTCTAAATAGTTAGTAACTTTACAAGATCTTAGTACTAGCTTTATATACTTAAGTATTAATGTTTAGGTCCTTTTTTATATGTATATATAATATATTCTTTTCTTATTCTTTGTAGTTTATAAATACTAATAATATCCTTGAACGTTCTTTATCATAAGATGTCCCTCTAGCTATCGACTACATATGGTATTGGACCTAACCTTCTCCGTCTTATAAACACCTTATCTAGATCATGACTACCTCTAAACAGTCCTCAGGATGGGGTTCTTTTCTTCAACAAGCTGTCGCGGGCGTCGAAGCCCGCTTAGACACAATTCTAGCTGATGAACAAGGCTTAGGTCCATCTACATCGCTACCTGCCTCTCAAGACCCAACATCAACCTCATCTTCTACAACTACAATAAACTTGACTCAAGCTTCGCCACGTGAGTATCCCAGCAATTTCATTGTTGAATTATATCTGACTTGAAGCACTGCAACACAGAGCAATCACGATCAACATCTGTCAATACACAATCCAACAAGCTACAGCAAAGGCTTGCTAAAGCAGTGGCAGCCAAATCCTCTCCTCGGTCATCTACGTCACTTGAATCTGATAGTATTACCCGGCGCCCGGCAACATCTGACGATTTTTGCTGTGATACCAATCGCGATTGCGAGATATCCAATTCTTGCGATACTTCAACAGACTCTCAAACCCCCCTAACCTCTTCTGGGGAACCATCGTCTGCAATACAAAATACTACCGAAAAGTCTGGGCTATCCGATCGCCAAGGCCTCTACAGAGTCAACAATACTTCGTCCCCTCCTTTGGAAACTTCTCTAGAGACCCAACCGATTGATTATCGAGATGATTCCACGATTACTTCAATTGTCGTGCCTTCGATGATACGACTAGAATCTGCAGAACAAGACGATCGCCAGCATGAAATTCATGATTATATTGAGAGAATCGATAGTATGGCGGCAAAAATACGATTCTTAACTGAGAGCGTTCTTAAAAAGTCGGATAAAGATTTACAGAATACTTCTCCTCAGAGCCTCGAGCGTCGAATCGCTGAGAAGGACAGACAAATTGCCCAGCTGGTCACGGAAGGGCAAGATCTCGCTTCGTCTGATCAAAAGAGTCGAGCCGCTATCAAGAAATTGAAAGTGAGATTACTTAATCAGGATCAAGCCTTGGAAGCTATCAAACGCGAACTCCAAACTGCTACAGCTCAAGTGACTCGCCTGCAGTTAGCCGCTGAAACGAATGATAGTCTTCGCAAAGAGTTACAAAAGACACACTTTTCAATCAGTTCTTTGGAATCAGAGGTTTCCAAGCTAAGATTTGAGCTTGACTCCAAAGATGCCGCTGTTAAGAGTCTGAACACGGAGATTAAAACACTGATTGACTCTCATGCCACTTCTACAAAGAACAATGACCTTCACAAATCGGAACCACACATGTTCCTAAACCAGGAACTTCAGGACACTATCGCTTCTATGAAGATAGAAAAGGACCTAGCTGTTGAACGAGCGAACAGACAGACAGCTGATCTAAAAGCTCAATTGGATGCCACAATTGAGAAGTGCCGAAAAGCTGAAACTAAACATGAGAAGGAGGTCCATGTTTTAGAAGGCAAACTGGAGGCTGCGAGAGTCCATGCGGAAGAAGTGTCCTCCTCATCAACTAGTGATTCCAACACCAAGCTTCTACGGCAAATTGAAACACTACAAACTCAATATGCTATAGCAAGCGAGAACTGGCAAGGAATTGAATCTAGCCTACATTCCCGTATAGCCTACTTGGAAAACGAGCGCAATGAGGCTTTTCAGCGGGAGTCTGAGATGAGAAAGAAAGTCCGCGAGTCAGTAAGTATGATGTGTTCGAGTTTTGGTGAAACATGCCTTATTTTCCTCCAGACTGGTGGTATACCGTCTTTAAAATACAGACTTTTATTTATTAACTATGAACCGTTAGACCGGTCGTTTGAAACAGCAGGATGAAGAGATTGCTGCGTTACAATCCAAGTTTGATGCCTCTGCAGATGAGCCTCACCAATCCGACAAAATTTCTACACTCATGGCGGAAAACCAGATGCTTCAAGTCCAGTTGAAAGAAAAGGAATTATCTCTCAGTCAACTCCAAATAGAAATGGCACAAAAACAGGAAGAATGGCAAGCCTCGCTGGACCGGAACGCTTCTGAAAAATGGCAATCGGTAGACGACAGCTTTGGAAAAAACTTAGGCTCCGTGTCCTCTATACGACCTGGTGAGCCGCATTCCTCATTTCGCAGCCACCAGTATAGCGTGGATATGATCTCAGACCCGAATGCTACAACTCGAAAGACGTCTGCACAAGGTGTCCTGTTCCCTGATTCTGACCGTCCCTCTTCTCGATGGAGTGGCCCGCAATGGTCTCTTGCAGTCCCTGCCTCGGCAAAAAGTACTCGATCAAACTCAGCAATCTTATCCACGGCTGGGTCTCCTATTGACCGGCCCTTGAGCCCATCTACTTGCATGGATGGAGGCTTGGAATCATTTGACCAGATTGATCCGCCTGTATCCCCTCAGCATCTTGCAAATGATATGGTATCTGTATCGACTGTAGCTGTAGGACCTTCCATACAGCTTATTGATCGGCTAAGTGCAACTGTCCGCCGTCTTGAAGCTGAAAAGGTTGCCTCGAAAGAGGAAACGGCCCGCATTGCTAGTCAGCGTGATGAAGCTCGAAACGAAATCTCTACCCTCATGAAAGACATACAAGAGATGCGGGCTAGTAGGTCAAGAGTTTCCGAACTCGAGGCTGAAGTCAAAGAGGTTAACGCACGTTATCAAACAACATTGGAGATGCTTGGTGAAAAGAGTGAGTTGGTCGAGGAGTTGAGAGCTGATGTACAAGACGTCAAAGCCATGTACCGAGAACTAGTTGAAAGTACGGTGGGAAAATGACGAAAGATCAGACAGCTGTTTGCAATGGAATATTTTATAGTGTAGCATTCATTATCTGACGTATAGCTGCCTGCCTATGTTAACTTAATTCCTTCAATTTCGGCAGTCTTGATGATGTACATGCGAACCTAAATCCAACCAAGTTGTTAGTAGATATTTCAGTCTTCAATGCAATCTTTAAACACGAGCGATGCATCGCAAACAAAATTACCTCGTTATCAGGGGCAACGTCCAAAGGTAGATTTCCATCATTGTCTTTCCTTGTAGCATCAGAACCAGCCGTCAATAAAGCAATAGCAACATCACCATGACCTTCAGAAATAGCATGATGAAGAGCAGTACTTCCTGAGATGTCTGAGGCATCAAGAGGACTGTGGCTTTTGAGTAAAAGCTCAACCATAGGAACAGAGCCAGCTGCAGAGGCCCTGTGAATAGGGTATTGACCGCGTGCATCCTTGATGCGGACGGAAGCGGGTGGCTTGTGAGCGAGCATTTCCCGGGCCAAGTCAACCTTCTTTTTAGATGCAATAAAATGCATGATAGTCTAGGGGGATACATGTTAAACAAAGAGTGCAAATACAGTCATGGCTAGAACGGGCGTTCAAACTTACCTGGCCTGAAAGGTCTATAACGATCATGACTTTGATTAACAACTGCTTCTATTGTGATCATGTTGAGAAACATAACATACTTTTCATGTTAATATCAGCTCCCTTTTGTAGTAAAAGAGAGACAACCTCATTTGAGTCAGCAACGTTTACTGCAATCATAAGGGGAGTCCAGCCGCTCTCGTCCTACTCATATATGAGATCGCGAGGTTAGTTATACACAGTAAACGGATACAAGAGTAAGATAGAAAACCATACTTGCACATCAGGATCAAAATTAGGCAACTGAACCAACTGTTTGACGATGTCAAGACAGTTCGAGGAGGCGGCCCAATGGATAGCTAAGCGGCCATCGTCGTCTTTTTTGCGTGCCAGATTAGGGTTACTCTGAGCGTCTCAATTTTAGAGATGATCAGTAACTAGAGAGATGAAATGCCAACGAGTCGGAAGTCAATCGCCCTTACTTTCAAAAGACTTTCAGCTAAGGCAACTATGATATATGTTAGTGACAAAACTAGGAAGCTTGCGTTCAACATTTTGGCTAACCTCGTCTATCACGAGCTGCTTCGTGAAGTGCAAAATCATTGCTCTTTGGTTCAGACATCAAGCGTAGCCTATAATAAAAATCAACTCCAACGTATAGATGATGATAAATGAACAGCAGTATGAAGAAGTATGTTCTGAGATTGTGGAATTGAGCTCTAGTAGTAAGCTTAGCTTCACCTTATGAAGGTCGTCTCTCAATCAGGCAAAGATAATAATCCTTCTCACGTCCCCCACTTGTTGTGTAACCCTTGAGGAGGTATTGGGGTTACACGTCATTTCTTATAGCTTCCCAAGGACAGGTTTACAAAAAGGGTTCTGTAGATAGGCTTCTCTCGATTGTTTTAACACTCATAAACCCACACACAAGAGCCCTTCACTTTCAACCGATCATCAAACTTGAGGAAAGAACGACCAGAGAAGCAGTGAAATATCATACACTCCCTATTTATAAGAGGTCATAAGATACACAATGTCGATCTCTACTGAGGCCCTACAAAAGGTATGGAATATTGACCCTTATCTTTGTAGTAGATCGCGTTCGATGCGTATATTTCTTGCTTTATTTGGCATACGGAACTATTAGGTTTGAGCTTAACTGACGATAATATTACAGCTCGTCCACGAGATCGAGAGCCAGGCTATGATGGCCGAGCAGCAAATTGGGATTTCCAAATCGCAAGTAGCTGGCAAACAGCGTGAAATACGCCTGTTAAAATTGACTATGAATGAGGTCTCTAGCTTGTCCAAAGAATCACCTGTATACAAGGGGCTTGGGAAGATGTGAGTTCTCTAAAATGCTTGGAGGAGGGGGGTCATTACCAGGCTTTCAGCTGCTAACCATGGATTTCAACAGGTTTGTGTCTGTTCCAGCACCCAAACTGATGGATGAAATGACATCCCAAATGAAGGAACTTGAAGGGGACGTGGACAAGCTCGGCAAGCGTCTGCAGTACCTAGAAACTACTCATAAAAACAGTCGCGAACATATTGAACAGATGTTGCGACGAGGAGGCGTCCCTGCTTCATGAGTGTTTCTGTGTGACTCAATGAGCAGACGTAGTGTAATATGGCATGGTTGTGCATCAAAGAAATTGCGCTATAGGGAAAAAATACGTGGAGGCTATATCACAGAGACACAGAGATGAATGTGTATTTCCCCTTCTTGTGTTTTGCGACAAGCTTGTACAATATATTATTATAATACATTGTCCCATCTACGGGTTGCCCGCAGTGCTAAGTTGTTATCTATGACATATAACCCCCCCGCCTCTATTTAGGGTTGGAAATCATGCTAAAAATCACATGATACTCCTAAGACATCCCCTCTTCCAAATTTGCTAGCAAATCCCAAGCAAATATTATATTTGATGTAGTGAAGTATAGGCGGGCTTGTTTCAAGGTCGTTCTCTGCCTATTGCTTCATTACGATCAGGCTAGCGCAATGATTCCTGAGCCAACCTTGAGCTTCACTCTTGAAAGCCTTCATGACAAAACTCCACTTGACTGCCGAATATATCATCCCTTGTCGCTGTCGCCATCGCTTCATGCCCCCCCTTGGTATCGACACACTGCTATATTTGCTCATCCGTATGCTCCTTTAGGAGGCTCATACGATGATCGTATAGTAGAGACAGTAGTTGACATTCTGCTTCGCCAGGGTTATATGGTTGGCACGTTTAATTTTCGGTGTGTATTTATACATCTATCTTCTTCGTGCAAACCTGTTGCTAACCGAGTCATTGAAATAAAGTGGCGGAGGTGGCTCTTGTGGGCGTACGTCGTGGACTGCCAAACCAGAATGTAGTGACTACATGTCTATGGTTGGGTTTCTGGTGTACTATGCCCACTATCTGGATCCTTTCACGAGTCGCGATGAGTTGACCGCATCTCATAATTCGTCACTTGATTCTAGTACTACGAGAGTGATGTCTCCCGTAATGGTTCTTGGTGGGTATTCATATGGCTCGTTGATCACATTACAGCTTCCGCCATTGCTAGATATACTTGAGCAATTTGTATCCCCTTCTATGGGAACCGCAGCTGCAGAGATCAGAACAAGGGCCAAACATCTTGCCATGAATCAAAACGCTATTCTGTCAAGTATCTACGAGACAAGATTATCAATGGCCCACTGCAGAGCCCCCCGGTGTTCTATGGGCATGCGAATTGGCGGTTGTGAGACCACAGATCGTCATAGTCGCGAATTACATCCATATTTGAGTTTGGATGCCGAGGAAAAAATTCGCAGGGGATTGACTGAAGTAAAGGCAAGGCTCACACACCACAGAAGATCAAGGGATAATTTCCAAAGAGTCTCATCGGTTGGAGGAGGGACTGATGCTAGAACAGCAGTGTCAGAGCCGTCCACCCTAGAATCGGTGCCTGATCTTCAATTACCAAACGTTGCATATCTTCTAGTATCTCCCCTTCAGGGGACCATCAGCAATCTTGCAACGTTCTCACTACTCCCGACAAGCTTTTTTCGGCTCCATTCACCACTGAGTAGCGAGGCCGCCGAAAGAAAGCTTTGCGAACACCCTACATTAGCCGTATATGGTGACAACGACATCTTTGTATCTGCTGCAAAGCTGCGTTCGTGGATTGCAAGACTCTCTTCAAGGCCTGCTTCAAAGTTTCAAGCAACAGAAATATGTGGTGCGGGACACTTTTGGACAGACAAGGAAGCTCTTGATGCCCTCCAAGCACGAATCGTGCAATTCGTTGCATCTCTTGTTGAAGTTGAAAGGAAGTCAAATATATAGACCAGCTAAATACTCGAAACCAAGATCCAGCCAGCATATTACAATACCAATATACATCAAATATTTCCCAGACACCAAATACAGAAACAATATGCAATACTTTTAAGCCAAGCATGTTGTGTATCAGAGATGATGATTGGTAGACATCCTCAGATGAACCTGGCTATTGCTACTATGCAGACGGATAGGGTGATTCTGTGAATTCTGCTCTTCAGGTGAGGTTCGTTGACGGCGTATTTCCCAGTTGCATTGGTTTTGATCTGCTGGACTTGGGATAGATGACAAAGGTAGGCCCGTAGAAAGAAAGTGGGAAGATTGAGATGACCCAGATACCAATTTCCATGCTATCCTTCGAGGGCCGCAATGTTTCGGATGGCTATGGATTTTGTGAGAAGCGATGACCCGAGCTTTGAGCGTATTAAGGCATCTTCCAAGGGCAGCCTCAATGGAAACCCGTTCACGAATCCGGGCGATCTTGGGCCAGGTTGCCTTTTCTCCAGCCAAGCAACTCCTCAGCATGAAGTCTATCGTGGGATTGGTTAACAGGCATGGAAGGTCTCTAGGGTTTATTTCGGGTAGGATGTTAATGTCGCCAGAGTACTTTTGGTTAAGTATGCTCTTAACCTTTGAACAATACCCTGGAGCCATGCCCACATCAACCATGACTTGCAGACGATGTATAGCCTCCATAACCGCAACATTACCAAAGGCGTAGTTCCAGTCCGAAGATATGTCGATGGGATGGAACTTGGACCTCTGCTCTTGAGGACTAAGATGATCATCATTCGAGAGGAAGGGGACTATATGTGGATTAACTTGGGACACAATGAAATGGTTGACGTTGAACATCTCTGATAATCGTTCCATCGGGAGATCATTGTCTAATGATCCATCAACCCAAGTTTGCGAGCCAGGCTCCCAGACTTGAATATGCCCATCCATCGGGTTCTTGATCCAGAGCTTTCCGGGATTGAAAACGAGCGGGACTGAGCAGGAAGCAGTGACAGCTGATCTGATGAGTACATTTGGGGCAGTGATGTAATTTAGAAGTCGTGGCATATCATGCGAAGATGGCGCCGAGACACATATGTTCAGAACGCGTCTTGAGCGGTTGTAAGCCTCCCGGAATGTGATATCGCCTATCATGCCTCTCATAACGCGATCAAGGTTGCTGACGTCATTCCAACTTCCTTGTAAAAGGAGCCGTTGGAGGTGTCCGATAAACCCGATTTCAGAGCCTGCTTTCTCAAACACATCGAGGTGTCCATACGCGAATTCTTGAAGCATCTGAGGAATTTCAGAATCCGTTCGAGTGCAAAGCACTGCACATACGATTGATCCGGCTGAAGCTCCAGAAATGATTCGCGGTAAAAGGTCTGCCTCATGCAGAGCCTTCAAGACACCAATATGAAGCATACCAAATGTTGCCCCACCACTTAGCAGTAAAGCACTGCGACCAAAGTTTTGCCGCGCCTGTTGAATAGTCCGAGTCAAAGACTGCAGAGTCATTTCAATTGGGAGTTGCTGCGCGGCAATCTCAGAGATGGCATCTATAGTCTGGACGGCAGAATCAACATACTGCTCAATCAAAGATTTAGTGCCAATATACGAGTGTCGATAGAGATTGGCATTTCCCATGCCACCAAGATCTCGTGACAAGGCCGTCCGCACCAAGTATACCATGACTTCGAGATCACCGCTTTTTCGTGCCTGGTCTAAGCGATGCATTTCGGCTTCGATACGACCAGGATTCCAGTCCCGTGTTTCGTGGTCGTCATGGGAGATTTGCCAGGTGTTATTGCCTTCAAGAACATCGAGGTCTTTGGCTGCAGCTTCCCATTCATCGTGAGTTAATGCCTTTCAACTAAGTGTTAATGACCAGAGATCGTAGATTGCTACATCAAGTTGGTATTACTAACCTCCTTCATTCGGGATTCAAACGTAGCATGTCGAACATCCGAAATATCACAGCTCAGCGCGCCGCCAGCCGGGCCGGGAAGTAGTGAGCATACATGCTCTCGAATTCCAGACAAGGCGCCGGAAAGGAATGGGAGAATATTCAAACCTTGATTCGATATCGAGCGAGAGGTTGAAGATAATGATGTATCATCGGACTGAGGGTATTTCACGAGCGGCAATATGGATGCGATGTTAATCATAATGCAGTAGCGGAAACGGTGGTCCCATTCAAATCAAGCTTGGAAGCGGGCAAGGCAATATGTAACTGCTAGACCATCATTGAAGGGGGACAGGACGAGGCTGGATGGTTTGACGGTGTATTTATTTCGTAAACAGCAGATAGAGCAGATTGAAGTAAGGAAGTAAGTAGCTGGGAACAAGAGAGAGTATCGGGTATTGCGACAGATATGGTACTGGTAGGGAGATAGACGTGTGAAATACAATCTTGGTATGTGTATTTAAACCAACATTGAAAAGGTGATGACGGATTCATTAGCTGTACGTCTATTGGCTAGAAGCTGGTTCGATGACGTTAGGATGGATATAGGGTCCCATGAATATAAGCAGACAAAGTCACAAGGCCTTGCATCCCCTGGCTGAAGTCGTACACATGTACACATGTACACATGTACCTATGTAGGTACTTGGTCTTATGAACTCTATATTTCGGGCTGGTGATTGGTTGATGGGCTATCTACGACATTCTCCGTGTGCAGAGCGAATGTTATGCATCAAATCGCACAATGAGCTTGTGGTTTTATTTGTATGGTTTTGGCTCGTCAGATTTCAAAGTCATAAATATTCATGTTCATCACCAACAAGTTCAGGCAGCTACAGCTACGATGTGATGTTTCTTACCCAGCTCATAACGTTTGCTAGGATGAATCCCCCGCCCTGACAACGACGTGCCCAGAACACCGCAGCACCCAAAAGTAGCGGACTAACAAAAGTTGCAGCAATGATCCGAGCGAGTACTTGGCCTTGATGCTCTGTCTTTTTGAGCACTTCGGAGTACCGCTCATTGCCGAAACTTATACGCATATAGCGCGTTTTCCACCCCAATGCGGGGAAATGCACAGACACTTTCTCTTCAAGCCACTTGCGCAGTAGGTATGTGCGTGAGAGGACCGAAGCACGCATTTCAACGTAGTTCTGTAGGGCAAGGTCATTTACCACATGTGCATCAGGGACGCGTACTTCGGTGTACTCGTTCAACGCCATGGCACGTTGGCTGGCTTGGAAAGCTGAGATATCACTGTTCCCATCAGGGCTGTTATCCTGCAGAAGCTTCTCATGCTTGTCAAGGACGGAAAAAAGAATACGGACATCCTCCATGCCGCAGTTCAGGCCCTGGGCATAGAAAGGCACCATGGCATGAGCAGCGTCTCCTATTATGACAGCTGAAGATCCATAATGGTATGGATTGGCTTTGATACTGACTAAGGGTAAGTGTGGATTTTTCGTGAAAGACTCGACAAGCTGGCTTGGGCTAATAAGCCCAGTGACACCGGGAAAATGGCAATCGAAAAACTCGGGGATTGCAAATGTGTTTGCTTCAAGCTTTGCAAACTCGGCACTTGGGAGAAATAGGGTGCAGACAAAGGAACCGTCCTATCCAGTTGGCAGGATTAGTATATGTTATACAAAAAACGAAATACATCTTTGTGAGGCATATGAGCACAAGAGAACTTACATCAGATGGAATGGCAATGAACATGAAGTCTTTACCAGGCCATATATGCAGATGACCTGGAGAAATCGCAAATCTAGGCTTGGCCTCATCCCCAGACTCTGGTTTCAGAGGATCGATACGGAATTCACACCACAAAGTATCGACATATTCTTGCTGGTAGTTCATACGAGTGAACTTCATGAGTTGATATCGCGTAGCAGAGTGTGCGCCATCTGCACCAATCAAGAAGTCAAAGTTTATATGGACTTCTTTGCGAGACTCTTTCGTAACAGACGGGCCACTGATTTCAAACCATGCTTCATTCTTGCGAAAATCGACGCCGGTAAGCTTATGGTTGAAAAATATCTTGACGTTCGGTTGCGCCTCAAGCATATCCAGCAGTGTCTTATTTAAAATGGTACGATCCATAGAGAAGATGGTCTGTTTGAATTAGTGGAATTAGCTAGCAAGATCAAGATTTTATTATATGCCATTGAGAAATAGTTCTTACACGCCCAAATGGATCGTAGTCTTGCGCTTCTTCATAAAGCGTTCCATCGGGTCGTCGTCCATGAATCATCCGGCCTCTCATAGGAATTGCCGTGTCAAAAACATCATCTAGTAATCCAGGGAAGCCAGAATTGCGCATAGCATGAATGCCGCGTTCAGACACTGCGAGATTAATAGAACGCGTAAAGTTCAAGGGGACAGTATCGGGATCACGAAGATCTAAGGATTTCCCGCCGGTTAGTGGTTGCGTCATCCCATTTCACGATCAGTCAGTGTGTGTAACATACCAGGCCGTAGCTCATAGACCTCAACATCATGACCCCGGCGAGCTGCATACAGGGCAGCCAACGATCCAACAGGACCACCGCCCACGATCACTGTCTTTTGTGCTTTCATAATGCTTGCCATCAACCACAACTAACTAAAGACGAGACTGAGAATTGTCGACTTGGGCGGAAAGGGAGATATATAGTGTATTGAGGTGGAGTGACAAAATCGTACGAGTATAAATTTGCGTATGGCGTATTCAATTGCGATATCACAGTATCCGTGACGGCTGTTATGTAACTAAGCAGTCTAGACCATATTTATTGCGTCACAACATGCATATAAGCATATCAATGATAGGCGTTCTCTTGTTGAGACGGCCCCACATGAAGTATCTCTTGTCTTTCTGCAAAAAAAAATAGACTTGTAGAAATAGAAAAAAACAAGGAACTTGTGTGTCTTCTTGAACTCGTGATCTGCTTTGACAGTAGAACTTAGACCAACTGTAACACTGCGCAATTATTTGTTACAAAGAAGATTCGAACGAGCCCGTTTCATTTTTGCCAATTTTTCTTTGGTCGATATTGGCAACATGACTGATACCACGCGCAAATGCTCTGGTACCGGCTGCACCGCTGATGCCGGCTCACTACAATGCCCTACCTGCATCAAACTCGGCATCAAGGACACATTCTTTTGCTCACAAGAATGTTTTAAAAAGAGCTGGGTTAGTTCATATCTTCTCGAAATCAAAAATGAAAAAAATCGGTATGGGCTATGTGGTGCTTAATTCCACTAGCCTCGCTGTGACATCCAATAGCAGCATCGTGAAGCTCTATACTAACATTGGGTTGTGTATTCTTCAAATAGTCTACCCACAAACAAGTACACAAGGCGCAAACCAATCTTTTGGAGAAGTTCATCTCCCCGTCGTTAGTTTCCGAGCCCAATGCCGCCGACGGCACCTTCAACCCATTCCCAACGTTTGCGTTCGCCGGCCCCCTGCGTCCTTTGTATCCTCTCTCTCCTCATAGAAAGGTCCCCAAGACCATCCCGCACCCTGATTGGTCGCAAGATGGAATTCCCAAATACAACCGATCTATGCTTCGCCCTAATCGCATCGAGATCCTGGACAAGAAGGGACAGGATGCCATGCGAAAGGTTTGCAGACTAGCTCGCGAAGTTCTTGATATTGCCGCGGCTGCAGCCGTTCCCGGTGTGACTACGGACTATATTGACGAAGTTGTCCACAAAGCTTGCATTGAACGCAACGTAAGTCTTCAGCGTCACGGGAGCCTTGAATCTACATGCCCACAGCTAACATAATGCACCAGTCATACCCCTCACCACTCAATTACAACCATTTTCCCAAGTCTGTCTGTACATCGGTCAATGAAGTTATCTGCCACGGAATTCCCGATCAGCGTGTGCTGCAAGATGGCGATATTTTGAACATTGATGTTACGCTGTATCACGAGGGCTATCATGGTGATCTCAATGAGACGTACTATATTGGCGAGAAGGCCAAGGCCGACCCTGACTCCGTTCGCGTGACAGAGTGTGCTAGAGAATGTCTGGACCTCGCCATTCAAAGTGTCAAGCCTGGAGTACTGTTCCGTGAATTCGGTAACATCATCGAGCAGCACGCCAAGACTCGTGATTGCAGTGTCATCCGCACATACTGTGGTCACGGAATTAACAAGTTGTTCCATTGCCCTCCTAACATCCCCCACTACGCTAGAAACAAAACCATCGGCGAGGCGAAGCCAGGAATGACCTTCACCATTGAGCCCATGGTAGCCCTTGGCAAGTATCGTGATATCACGTGGCCAGACAACTGGACGAGCACCACGATAGATGGAAAGCGCACTGCGCAGTTCGGTAGGCTATTTCGAAGACTCATTATTATAGGGAATTATTATTGGCTAACGCGAATTGATAGAACATACACTTCTAGTAACTGAAGATGGGGTAGAAGTCCTCACAGCTCGACTGCCCAATTCCCCAGGCGGCCCTGTAGCTATGCCAACCTCCAAGAAATGATAGTACTATCATGTTCAATACAGTTACGAAAATCTAACAACGAGGAAAAGCTTTAAAGGAAGAACTGATGTTCAGTTAACGTGGGCATTTTCATTGATACATTGTCTGGCGTGTGTTTGTCTGAGAAGGGAACGAATCAATTGAGAAGCAACCAGCGACTTAACGAGAATACCATACCAATGGATCAGACCGAAACCTGTGGAAATTCCCATTAACTAAGCTAGGTTAGGGAAGGGAGGAGGAAAGAAGAGAAGAGAAGAGAAAGACTCATGTTCAACGTTCTGTAAGGCTGAAAGCAACGCCAAATATACATGTGTGGCTGGGATGCTGTCATGGTGTACGAAACCGGAGCAATCTTTGCCCAATGTGGCGTGGCGTACGATGGCGACAGGCTGCAAATTTTGTCCTGAAAGCTCAAGAAGTTCAAGCTGCCATCATCACATCTCTGCACCTGTCTGGCTGTTCTTTTGTATTCTTAATACCATTTCAAACTGCCACTGTATATTTTCTTCTTTTCGTTCATCTCTTCCCCAAATCTGTCCAATAATTCGGGTTGTCAATCCTGCGTCCTGGTCCCAGCTTTCAAGCGCTTCAACGACCTTCCTTGCCTGTCTTGTCCCCCCTCCCCCCGCCTTCTCTCACAAATAGAGGAAAAAAGGAAAGCCCACTTCTTATGGGCTTGTTGCCAATCCGAAGCTAGATCAAACTTACCTAGTCTTTGAGCCGCCACGTAGAGACTTCTTCTCTCTGATTACCTACAACCAGTTCTACGTTGATCAAGTTGACACATTCAGACCTTGTGTGGCCTTTTTGGTACAATTTATTTGCTTCCGCTTTCTACTATTGCTTTTCTCCAGACGCCTCTTTGTTTTAATTTGCGCTCGCCCAGTCTCGTGTCACGACTCTCATCATGTCCGGAGAAGCTTGGCTTTACCTCCTGGCGGTATTGATCAATGCCGTCAATCTTTTCCTGCAGGTTTTCTTCACCATCATGTACAGCGACTTGGAATGGTATGTAACTAACTACACCTGGGCTATACCTAGCCTATGACCACTCATGCGGGGTGCTCTTCTCCTCATTCCCAGTATCACCATTGGCTGTCTCAACTACTTCTCATGGCGATGGCGTTGGTCTCGGAAGTCGGTTCATATTTTCCAACATGCTAACAACTTGCCTTTTGACACACAGCGATTACATCAACCCTATCGATCTCTGCAACCGCCTGAACACCTACATTGTCCCCGAGGCCGCTGTCCATGGCTTCCTGACCTTCATGTTCCTGATCAACGGCTACTGGCTTCCATTGATCTTAAACCTGCCGCTACTTGCTTGGAACGTCAAGAAGTAAGTGGTCTATTCTACCATAGTCAGAATATGCTGATTTTAATACATGCTTACAGAATCTTCGATAATGTCCATCTCCTGGATGCCACCGAAATCTTCCGCAAACTTAACGTCCACAAAAAGGTATTGTATACTCGTCACGACTAAAATCTTGATTCATGCAACTAACTACCTCGTTATCTTGGATAGGAATCGTTTTCGAAGCTTGCCTTTCACTTGGTCATGTTCTTTTTCTACCTATACAGCATGATCGTTGCCCTGATCAAGGACGAGTCGAGCTAGATACCTCCATTCGCGAGCAAGGTTTTACATCCAACACCATTCTTTCTTCGTTCTTGGTCGTGTTTTCAGTCATATCTCCTATGTTCAATCAGCAAGACTCAGTCATACTTGGGACGAGTCGTCCGCCTCTCAACAGTATCTCGGTATTCGAAAACACCCTCTTCATCACTTCGGTGTTTAAGAGTTCTGATTATGCGGAATAACTACTTGATGGTCACATACTGGCCATTCCATGTCCATATTCTGTCAAACGGCTACTTTCCAGTATCTATTAGAATCGTGGCACCTTGACGCCGCTACTAATAGTCATGGCAGATAAGAACCTCGCTCTTGTTGAGCTCTTATTAATCTTGGTTGGAAAAAAAAACATTTGAGAATACCGACCATAACATCTCATTGTATCTTTTTTTATACTGGATTGTTTGTCTTGACTATAGTTTACGGGCAAATTCGTACACTCAAAATTAAGATGACCTAGCTATAATCGTCAACAGTAGATGTGTCCATTTCCACAACGATCGTTGTTGTCTTGAGGAGTGAGATGGCTTTTGCTACTGATTTCGCTACAACGTATGATATGTATCAATGCATTTACCAACATTAATATAACGGCACATGTGCATATTGACATGTATGTATGTATTCTTGTCCACGCCTATAATTAATGACCTGTACTTTAAATTTTTGTAATCACAACATGCCTATGACTGAATAATTGTCAGCTTGCGTACTCACTACTTGACCACATTTTTTCTTGACTTGCCACTTCAAGTTTATGATAAAGTGGGGCCTATGTTTTTGCTCATTCACCTTAATTTACATGGCAAGGCTGATCGTGCGATTTTGTTTATCTTCTTGTTCGGAAATCCTGCTTCAACTACAGTGCGACCTTCCGCAACGCATGTCCACCCTTGATTTACCCAACCTCACACGATTTCAAAAAATACCGAATAAGTCATCGATTTCCGATATCTACAATATAATACGACCGATAGCCTCAACTTTAGCTCATTTTGAGAATAGTCGACTCATACACCATCATGGCCGACTTAAACAAATTCCCCGCCAATATGGCACCGAAGGACGCACTCATTGTCCGAGAACAGGCACCTATCAGTCATGCCGTTGATATTTACAGTGGCGAGGAAGCTTTCCGGCCCACGATCGGACCAGCAAATCCGTTCTCTCAAGACAGCGCGAAAAAGCGCAAAAACAATGTGTTGACTGGGTTCGCTGAAGAGACCATTGTCAGCGAGCACACATTCAGAGCGAAACACCAAGCTGTTGAACGACGCGGTGGACCTGAGAGGGCATACAAGTCTGCAACTGAAATTAAGAAGGAGGCTCTTCAATTGCGTGCCACCCGCGAGAAGAAAGGTGACGCGACAATCGTCGAAGGTGTCGGCGCATATGTTGGTCCATGGGCAAAATACAAGCACAACACGTACCAAGATGTTGCCGATAAAGAATTACTCGCCAGTGATGAGGAATATGAGGAAATTGAGGTCACTGATGATGAAGATATCGTCGCCAGTGGTACTACGGTGTCAGCCCCATCCATCGCATTGGAACGGAGAAAAGAAGTGCAGAGTTTGGGTGAAGAAACCACTGCTTTTCATGGATCGCAAGAGTTCGATTACCAGGGACGCACATTCAGTAAGTTTCTGTCACGATGTTGCTATACATTTTGTTTGGCAGATTCAACTAACGCAGGACTTTGTTCGCAGTGCATGTTCCTCAAGATCTCAACGTCGACTTGCGCAAAGAGCCCGGAAGCATCACGAACTTCATCCCCAAAAAGCAAATTCATGCTTGGAAGGAAAGTGCTCAAGCCATCACATCCCTTCGTATTTTCCCAAAATCATCACATTTGCTGCTATCATCAAGTGCCGACTCTACCATCCGGATTTATGATGTTTATCACGACCGCGAACTCCTCCGAACCTATAACGGCCACAGCAAAGCGATTTCAGATACACATTTCAACCATGATGGTACCAAGTTCATTAGTTCCTCTTGGGATCGAACTATAAAGCTTTGGGATACCGAAACTGGCAAATGTACAGGGAAGTTTTCAAACGGGAAAACGGCACACGTTATCAGATGGAACAATCTATCACCAGACCATCATAATGAGTTTATCGCCGGAATGTCCAACAACACCATTCTTCAATACGACACTCGCGCAGGCAATGAAATAGTCCAAGACTACAACCATCACTTGTCTGACATTACAACACTGGAGTTCCTTGACGAAGGTCGACGTTTCATGAGCTCATCCAACGACAAAACAGTTCGCGCGTGGGACTACGGTATTCCTGTTCCCACTAAGATCATTGCCGAAATCGACATGTTTGCATACACGCGCAGCTGTCTGCATCCCAGTGGAAAACACGTTCTTTATCAAAGTGGCGACAACTCTATTTTGGCGTACTCCACAGGAGACAAGATACGGCAAAACCGGAAGAAACTTTGGAAGGGCCATCACACTGTCGGTACGGCTATTGACGTTACTGTTAGCCCCGATGGACAGTTTGTCACAAGTGGTGATTCAGCGGGGTATTTGATATTCTGGGATTTCAAAAAGGGCACGATGCTACACAAAATACAAGCCAGCAAGACCGCGTTAACGTGTATGGCATGGTCGGAACAGGAAACCTCGAAGGTATTCACGGCGGGACAAGATGGCCAGGTACGACTTTGGGATTAAGGAATAGCCAGATGGGCCGTAACTACTTATGAGTACTACCTCATGATGAAGGCTTGCACTGCCTCATATACTGTTACACATAAAGTGACAGGATTACACGCGTCAATAAACTTGGATATCTAGTTCTGCATTTTTCACATGGCCAAGAACGGATACGCTAGGTAAAGCTGCCATTCAGGAGCATACTTTCTATATAATGTCGATATACGTATTGCGATACAAGCAGTCAACATATCAATGACAATTTTTGGAAAAGTACTACAGGATGTCATGAGACCACAATTAACTCGCTTTCAATAGCGACTTGTCCGTTGAAACACACATGGTTACAATTCAATGGGCGGGTAGGGTTCACAGGGTAATCTTATCATACTAAAAGTGTAGTCACACACACACGTGCTAGACAACAAGGGAACACAAAGAAAAAGGAATGACCGCGTTACACAAAACAAGAGGCTAGGCGTTTTATGATGTTTTTTCCCAACATATATTGAAAGCTTCGAAATGAGTGAAAAATACTAGGATATTTTTGACAATTAAGAAACATCGTAGATCCTAAATGAAGGGAAAATAGAGAGCGCACGGCGCAGAGGAACAGAAAACATGGCCTTTATTGGCCAATGGTGATACGGTGAAGCTGTGCGTGCAGATATCATTGGCCTATCCAGAAATAATACAAAAGAAAAGGCAGGAGACACAGAAAATGGCGAATGAATAGTTGTATGAGGGTGTGTGTGCCGAAAGCTAGTAACAGATACATTTTCAGACATCTGTTGTTTCCATGGGACATTCCCAGTCACATTCGGGGCATTTGAGCTCTGAAGCTATTTGACATATCCGGCGACAGGTGCAGATCCACAGCTTCTGTCCCATTTTGGTGGTGATGTGTTGGCCAGGCTTGTGGAGCCCATGATGAACCCCACAATCTATGCAATAGCGACGTAAGGTCACAGAACCTGACTGGAGCAGAGCATCTGCATATGAAGACGGGGTCGGGGGCTCTTTTACAGCATCGAAGACAGGCGGGATGATGGCTTCTGGTTGGGGGTGCTGGTTGTCGTCGTGTTCAGTTGATCGTTGCTTATCAGTTTTGTCGAGCTCATCCTCATTGGATTCATCTTCTAGGGCCTCATCATTGAAATGTACCGGGCTACGAACGCGGAAACACATATAACAGGCAAAGTTTCCAGGGTATTCCTCCTCGTCGTTGATCATTCTCGGCCAATGGCGAGGAAAATAGTTTTCGGCAGACATGACAAAGGAAAACCTGTCTTCGATAGGCGCAATCTGGGTATTGACAATGCGATTCAGGTAGACACTGGTTTGTGACAAGGATATCAGCGACTTATAGTCCAGTAGAGAGAATATCATGTCGTTAAGTTCGCGGGGCAATTTTTCGAATGCGATAGATGGAGTAGCAGCATGTGAAGCTACGGTCGTCAGAGGCGCAAGCGCAGCTTCGATATCGGCAAAGGAACGCGGGATAGCGGATGCACAGGTTGAGTCGGAGTTTGTAGAGGCAAAGTTCATAGAACTCCGGCGCGAAACACTGGGAGTAGGCAGACGAGCAGAGACAATACGGCGCCGCTTAGGGAACGACACTGGCGAGTCATCCTCGTCGAGGGTATCCGCACGGTGGCGTTTGTATGATAGTCGTGTCGAGGCACGCGCTATATCGAGTGGCAGAGAGGTGGATTTGGCCTGTGGGCTCGGAATACTCAAAGAAGATACTGAATTCGGAGATGTAGTAGAAGCTGCAGTGGCAATAGAAGTAGACTCGGAAGTGTTGGTAGAAGGTATTGAAGTAGAAGGACTGTCCATGTACGAGGGCGCCTCAGTCGGGACAATGATAGGTTCGCTGGGGCATTCGGGGTATCCGATCAGATCGGAAAGATAGGCCTTGGTGGTAGCCATGGTGGGCGTTACGAAACAGTGGATAGTCCGGGAGAATAGGATATGGCGGGCGAAGAGAGGAGACAAATCGGGCGAAGAGTGAGGTATCAGGACAGTATGGAAAGGAAAGGAAAGGAAAGGAATGAAAGTAAAGAATGCGGTTAATGAAGGGCGATAGCTGACAGAACAGAGTTTCAACGGTCGAAGAAGAGATTAAATGGTGGTATAAGAAAAGGCAGACAACAGAAGAAGTGAGTGGGCAAGAATGTGAGGTGAAACAATGGTAAATGAAGAGAATGCGAAGCTGGAAATGAGTGAGAGGTCTCAAGAGAGATAGATGATGCGAAAAGATGAAGATGAAGATGTAAATGGAAGCGAGTTTGGCGGAGAACGAGTGGCAAGAAAGGAAAAGAAAGGCAAAGGAGTTTCAAAAACAACAACACAAAGTAGAGATGATGATAGATATCAAGGTAAGGAACGACTGGGAAACGAATAACGAAGAGAAAGAGATAAAGACGAGCAAGTAGAGATGGGGAAAAGAAAAAGAGAGAAGAAGAAGGGAAAAAAAACAGCACGACTTAAAACAAGATGGAAAGATTGGTAGAAGAAAAGAAGAACAAAAAGAAAGAATAAAGTGGAAAAAGGTACAGGAAAATGAATGAAGGAATTAAGAAGATCAGGAAAAAGAAAAAAAGAAAAAGAAAAAAGAAATACCAAATACAGAATTGACGACGGGGAACAGCACGTAGTTATCCGGATTGTAAAGCAGAAGAACAAACCGGCAGAAAAAAAAAAGGAACGAGCTACAAAAGCAAAAGGTTGGCAAATAAGAGAAAACAGATCCACCCTAAACCAAGGCAAAGGATTCAACCAAGCTGCACAAACAAGGAGAGAACAAGAACAAGGGATTCAGCGCTTTTAGTACTTGAGTCCTTTGGCATTTGAGTGCCCCAGCGCCCTAGGGCCTTGGTGCCTTGGTATTACAGCGCCCTAGGGCCCTAAGGCTCTATCTAGCTCCAACACCTTGCGTTCTGTTCAACAACACTAAAATGCGCGGCACTAGTGCACAGCGCTTTAGTGCTTGCTCTCTGCACTATAACCATGCCAAAGGGAGCTGTCGACCCCAAAACTTAGGCCCCCGGCTTTGAAGGGAGTTTCGTTCTCTTGATGTGGGAAGCTGTGTGAGACAGAGCAGGGAAAGGCAAGAGAGCCACTCGCATTCTTCACATCAAACACTATCGAATCCCTATCCCGCCGTGGCCTCTTTTCTGTCCATCATCTGGTTGTCTTTTCCCTCCCTCTATCTGCGTCATGCGGTTCCCGTCATCCGCCTCTCTATGTCTGCCTCTGTTATAGTACAGGCGGCCTGCATTGCTGGCATACGCTGTGTGCCTTTTATATATATTGCCGCATATAGAGTGAGTTACCAAGGATAGCTACATGAGTCTGTCTGTCTGTCGGTGCATAGGTACGTAGATGCGCAGGTACGTCTGCTCCCATTTCTTACCCTACACAGCCAGCCGTCCCATCCACCCATCCACCCATCCACCCATCCACCCATCCACCCATTTATGCAACCTCAACTAGCTACACTGGCATCAACCATTTCGCACCCTTGTTTATTCGGACATGCGTGCAAGTGCAACTGCATCCAAGCTACGCCGTATCAGCATCTCACGAGTCTCTCCCGCCTTGCCTCTAACATACATAAGCGAATCAGTCTGTCTTCTGCCCTTCTCCCACCGTTTTGCTCGCAGTCCTGACTGCCCATATTTGGAAGTGTTCGCCGGAGCAACGAGGGACGCAGACCAGGAAAGTCAACCCTTTTTGCCGTCCCCTACAGACTAGGACAAGCCGGATGTGCTTTCTACCGTGTACCAACCTCATAAACATGCACAGCTCCAACTCCCGCCTCTATTGATTCTTGTGCGGAGATGTCGACCGTGATCCTCTGGCCAATCTCTCTGCCTTTTTTTTTTCCTCTTTTTGTTTTCTTTTTTTCTCATTCCCTCTCTTGTCTTTTTCTTTCCTTCTCATTTATTAATTCTTCTTTTTTTTTTTTGAAAACGAAAAAAAAACAAAAAAAAACAATTCCCACCATGCGTAACCCAGAGTCTGTGCATCTTTCCTGATAATCTTCTCCATGCACATGCATGCATATACGCAAATTAACCTCCCCCCTCCCTCTTCTTTGCATCATCGTGGTTATGGATATTCTCGCTCTGCGTTCTCTTCTTGTTAACACCAATAACAAGAAACTTGCAGTTCTTACACCCACTGCCCAGATGTCCCAGACTTGACTCCTCTCGAGTACCCATTCACTCACATACATGTGTTGTGTTGTCTCTGCCATTTAAAAGCCCGACCCAAAACAGGATGAATCAAGTCATCCCATATAAGATGCGATGCATCCTGGTCTAGTTTAGAAACCTCATGCTCCTACGGCAAGACCGTTATCCCTTCAGTAAATCAATATTGCTGATCACTACCGCCTTGGAGAAAAGATCTGTGGCAGATGGCCCTCCTGCTTTTCGAAGATCTGCTGACAAGCTCTTGGTGCTAACGTGCACAATGCAAATACTAATATTTGGTTTATCCGTATGTATTGTACTGTATTGTAAGGCGCGTTCCAGTGGAATGCAAAGCTGGCAGGATGCATCTTTTCAACCGCAACGCTACACAACAAACACTCCTTCATCTTGAGTGCCACTACGAAAGGTCCTGGCCAAACTAAGCAATCCTACAGTACAGGCCAAGCCGTACGCCGTATGCGAGAACGTGGGCCATTGGTGCCGTCTTCGTATGCCGTATGCGATAATAGAGGCCCTCACAAGCACGTCGACTTGCACTGTTGAGGGCCCAGAAACAAATACGGCCCTGGCCTCGAAGGCAGCGCCCCAGAGATTGTGTGGCTATTGAAACGCGGAAGCGTCAGTGAGGTGCCTCTACGGTCGCATTCATGCTCACTTGTGACGATGCTGAATTTCACAAATCTAGCTATGACTCGCCAACGCCCTTCTTGCTTGCATACTCTGTTGCACATACGCTTGTTCCTTCGGCTCTTGTGCCCTTTTTGTACTTGGCATTGTACTTATATTAGTTTCTGTACACGTATCAGAGCTTGGGCTCTCTTTCAATTTCAATCTGCAGCAAACCTGCAGAACAAGAAATTCATGCCCCCCCCCTCCCCCTCCTCTCCTCTCCCCTCTCCCCTCTTCTCCCCTCCTAGGCAGGCTCGTGTCACAGATCCGTCCTGATTTGTTCTCTGTGGCTTCTTTATACTTCAAGCTTGTAAATCCTTCAAGCCACCTCCGATCTTGTCGCCACTATAAGGCAGGGTGTATTATTATGCTGTACAGCACAGCTCATAAACTGCACAAGATATATATACACAAACACTGCTTTGGCAGCCACTCAGCCTCATGCACGGCCATGCAGGTTCTTGCACTGTTCAGCAACAAAAAGCTGTACTGATCCCTTGAAGGTACCTATTTATGCTCTGTGTGTGCCTGTCATCAACACGCAGTGCTAATAGTAGTGACACATGTATTTAGCTACATGTACTGTACAAGTCGTCCATGCATAAGATAAAGACTGTTATCGCATCAATCATCAGCGAGTCCTGGTGAGCTTAACGTGGCGGCTACGGCCATGCCGCGCCACACTTCTCATACGCAAGCACCAACAACAACAAGCCCGTGTCACGTGCGTATTTTCTCGCCCGGCTTCAAACAACCACACTCCAACTCCTGCCTGCAAAGCCGCCTGTAAAGCCATCTGCAAACGACTCCCTTTTCAAACATCAAGCAGTCAACAAAAAATAGCCAACAAACAAGGCCAACACAAGTGCCAACGCAAGTGCCAACACAAGCGTTGAGGTACGACATATGCAATAGAACGTAACCAACATGAGGCCTGCTTGTCTGGCTGGGAGACGAGCTGATGTTTTCGATATCAGCGTGTACAAAGAATGGAAGTATAGCAACCCCGCCTCCACTCAAAACTAGACGAGCACGCCCGCCCGCCCGCCCGCCCAAACATCACTCTTCCACCGGATGTGGTCTAGGAGTCCTTTGAAAGCATTGAAACACTGTGCGTTGGTACCGCCAGCAAACCCGCTAATAATGCCAATCTTGTTGTTGGCCTCGAGCCACTCAGTCGCGCCGGCAACACGCTGAGTGCCAATTCCAGAGGAGACACAGTTCCCAGAGGTACCGGAACCGTCGGAGCCCGTGGTATTAGTGCATTTCATAGACTATCTGGTCGCTTGGGCCCAGTAACCGCAACGTGGTTGGTATTGGCGGTATTTCACGCCCAGGCACTACTGTCCCAGTTTCCTTTAAAAAGAGTGTATTTCGCTGTAGCACCAGCACTACGGATGTTATCAACGATCAAAGTTGTGAGGATCCAGAACAGTATACCCGGCCTTTCCCGTGACGAAGTCAACCGCCTCGGGATGGGTTCTTCGGGTACGCAGCCTTCAGAGAGCCGACAGAAAGTGTAGACACACCCTTCATCAGGAAGGGCAGTCAAATGATGTTGTAACCCTGAGACAGTAATGAATATCACTATATCCATTGAGAGTATTGGTATCAGCGTTGACAAAGCTCTTGCCACGGACATCAGGCATAGAGCCAGCACTAAACTTGGCACTAGATGCATCAGTCTCCATCATATCTACACCCTTTCCAGAGCCAGTGGGGACAGATACGCTACGGGAGCCTGGATGCGAGAGTAGAAGTAGTTCTAGCATAAGCAACTGTATTAGAGAGTGTCGAGTTCTTGACACAAGAGGCCGAGCCAAATCTAGAGCTAGGGCTAGAGCCAACAACACGCTGCTAGCACCAATCATTTATAGTAGTGCACATATATCCAGTAGCACAATCCGTGCCTCCAGAAGGAGGATCTATTGACTTCTATTGACTGTAGATTTAGAGGGAGAACGAATAGACAAACGAGATGCATGCAGAAAAAATACTCCATAAAAGTGACCGAAACGACACTTGTGTCGACACGTCAACTCGTACAAGTACCTTTCCTGTCCCTTTTCTCACCCAACCATTTTCCTAGGAAATATCCTTTCTTGTCTAGCTAAGGGACTTTGTAACAGTGTTATTGTAAGGGTACACCTGTCAAACAGCCTAGGTAAGTCCTGCTCATCATGCCTAGATCTTTGTTCCTACTATGCTAGGTTTTAATATATGGTTTTAAGCCACGTTTGATCTTATCGGAAATTCCAAGTTTCCTCTGTCGTCCTAGCGCTGGTAATAATGTCACGATATAGCCTTTTCTGCTTCCGCTACGTGTAGTAGACTTGACACGGGACTCTATATCTTACTGTTATATAGGGAATAGTTCTCTTCTACATTCTTTGCCTCTATGAGCTATCAACAACCTGTATGAAAGTATTTGACTAGATGTACATAGGAGAGAGCTCTCTTTATCAAGTCATGATGTTGCTAGTATCCCCTAGACAAATTCAAAGTATAAGAAGAGGTACTATTAAGTACTATTAGAGAGGCAACAGTGACATGTTTTGACACTGAAAAGACTGCTGTTCCGTCCATACACACTGCTATATGTATATATTTCAGCCCAGGCCTAGTTTCAGGTTGACTAGAGTCGGCATTGTCATGAAGTATGCTAGAATCCGTCCTTAGCACTCTGGAAAGAAACCACAACGAAACTTAATTGTCTACAATGCCTAAGAACGTCACCATTATATGACAAACTGTTTTTGAACAAGACACATGTCGAAACCTGACAGCAGAGAAAAGACCAGCGTCATATCATATTACTGAAGCAAAAGATTGTGTTTCCTTTGCTAGCTCCTAAAACATAGTATTCTTTGAACCCTACAGAACCAAAATTACACAGAGTTACTCGTTCGTTGGCCTTCATACAAATCTGTCTACACATCTGTGACTCAAATCAGGGTTATTTCTCTTTCTCCAAGACTCCGTGTGAATTCTAGAGCCCTAAACGACTAGTTCAGCTACACTCTTCAAAAGTTGTATGTTTAGTAGGTAGGCGCATGGTATAGCCCTCTAGCCACCTCAGCAACCCTAAGAATACTCCAGGGAGCCGCGTATGCTAAAAATAGAACAACGCTCAGTGTAAGCGCTAGACGTAGTCAAATAAAGTTAAGCGCGACTCATGTAACGTCAGGCCAATGAGATGGCGCTTAACCGACGACATGCCAAGCACCCCACAGTGTTCTGATGAAGAATTGCAAAGTACGAAACACACATAACGTACCGCCACCTGCATGGACTTGACGATGGTATAGCCAGCTCAGCCTGTAGCTAGAGGAGTACTTGTGAATCGATTGTGCGATTTCTTGGCTGCTTCGCTGTTGTTGACACACAAGAGCTGCCGGGACTTCCGTTGAGCAAAACGGCACATATACTAGTACGAAAGTCCATTTCTAGACGTAATTTCACTCGGCCCGTCTCGAGTACGGGATTTGGCCATTAGACTTGTATAAACATCTCAGGTCTACGTGTTTTCTTGCTACGGACTGGTCAGTATCCTGCGCCGAGAATGTTGTGTTGAGCACTGAGTCAGCGTTACGGCTACTGATTTGGACACACCATATATAAAATCTGAAATGTATCAAAAATCACTATCTAGAATGTCCTTTCTCAGCCTTTCGTACAATACTCAAGTCCGCCGTATTAGTATTGCATGTTATCGTTCTCTTTAGCACCTGCAGCAAAATCCCAACTATGCAAACTTGCCGCCGTTCGTCTAGCGCTTCCACTGTTGAACTTCTATTCACCCTTTTCATTCATTAACCGCCTACACCGCAAAAAAAATGGGTTCGCTTGTTGCTAGCCGCCGAAACTCTTTTGCACCAGCGTTATATACGTCTATTTGACCAATATGAAGCCTAGTTTGGCTGGAAATCCGAAATATAGACATTATCCTCTTGTTTCATGTATAAGATAAAACAATGTCGAGGGTGTATTTTGTTCATCTCACCTCGAGTAATGAAGGCCGGGGACATAATCTAAGATATGAATAGAACCAACAAGCGCACCATGAGCGTCTTGCTGTGTGTGAGATATACGGTGGGCTTAATCACCACTCAAGTTAATACCTGGCACTTACTGAAACTTCTTCCATCTGCACAGTACCATTCCTGTCGCTTATCATCTTGACCTGGGGTTTCTGGTCTACGGTTCCCAATGAAGCCGCTCTGGATTACACATTTATTAACAGGCCGCCCCCCAGGCCTTTGGTTGAGCCTCTTCGCCTTTGAGCTGACCATGACATAACTTTCTTCCCCTTTGAACCATTGTACCTTGGGCTATACATACAGTCTCTCTTTATACCTACCCCATACTCACATTTGAAACCCCGTTTTTCTTTCACACGCTCCGATCCGAGACTCGTCACTATACAGTCAATCACGATACGCGTACACATACACACACCCACACAGAGCAACACACAGAACCACACACGATCCAAGCCAAGCACAATAGTCATACATACTCATTCTACTCAAAGTGCTGAGTCAATATGCCCCCGGCTTCGAGCGTCACGTACACTACCGGCCAACGGTACAACCCTTTATCGGCCAACAGGACTCCTGCAGCCGCAAACAATAACAGTACGACTTACACACAGACTGCAAATAGAGGGCCATATTACTCTCCAGTGAGCGAAGGTCGAACCCCATCGGCCTATGTGCATAATTATGACTATTATGACATAGCACCCTCTATGAAACACGACACAGCAGACGGAGTTAACGCCAATTTTCCAGACGACGATCAAGATTGCGACGACGAGGAGCCCAGAAGACGCGGAAAGGGTGTCAAGTGGAGTCCCGCCGAAGACACGCTTCTAGAGGAGCTTAGAAGACGACGAGGCCGCTGGTGCGAGGTATCCAAGAAATTCAATGGCAAATCAGCCAATGCCTGTCGCAAACGGTATGAAAGAATTCAGCAACGCAAAGCCGATTCAGAAAAGAATGCTGCATTGGATAAGACCCGCGTGGCCGTTGCGTATTGGGAGGCTCGAGAGGAGATGTGGAAAGTTCTCGAAGCCAAAATGACGGGAATGAAATGGGAAAAGTTGGAAAGGATGGTGAGTTCATGGCTGTTACCTCCCATTTCTGCTATCTTGACAGCGGCAGAGTGCCTGCTTTGGCTCCCCAGGGGCTCTGATACTAATCTTCGTTCTAGTGCTTTGAAATGGGAGAGAATGACCTCCGCAAACGATGGAAAGACGCCAAATCCAAGTCTTCATCAGCGGATACATCAGCCACTCACCTAGCTTCACAACTGCCATTACCAGAGGCCCCAATGTCCTTGAGTATGGCGCCGGCATATTCCCAACAACAAACCTCAAATGCCCACATGCAGTCGCTACTAGTACCTGAGCCAGTCACACACTACAGCTCGTCTGCAGTATCAATGATGCCACAATCAAGCACTTATGCCATACCCGGCCTCTCTTCATCAGGATACTTCCCGTCCGTATTATCTCACAGCCAAAGTCAACAGCACTCTCCCTACCGATCAGCTGTGCAGAATTCTCGGAACCAGAACCGGACATACGACTCTGAAGTCATGGGGTCTAAGCAGCACATGGCGAGCTCATACTTGGAGCACTCAGGAATGAACGACGGAAACTTTGGCAATCAGAGACTTCCTGCAGCATCAGACATGGGGATTGATGCACTAGTCAACAGGCCACCAGTTAATATGTGAGAACCCAGATTAGAAATGGTTACATCCAGACCAATCACTCATAAGCGAACATTGCTCGGCCGATGGCTGTGGTGTTGAATCGGGCCTGACATATTACATTTGGTCTTGAGGTTTCACAGAACTATGAAGGGCCTATTTATCTTGGAGGTCCACATCAATGTATGGTACTTTGGTATTTTGGTATTTTGGCACTTTGGTCTGGGTATTTGCAAGTGGTTACTGCTGAAGTAGTGGTTGTTGTTCATGTTGTTACGATTGTTCTTGTTGTCGTCCTTGTTATGCCTTTGTCCGATAGCTTCGGGTGACAGAATGTGTCTATAAAGCTACATATGATATAGTGCGATTAATGACCGCTGATGTTTGAACCGAGGATATGGGGTATTAATGGCATTGGGGAGTGGGATGAGAGACCTTGTGAAGAAAGAAAAATGCGTACTATCAAAGCAACGTGATCCCACCCCGGCTTCTATTGCAACCCCCATGACATTGTATATAAAGACGCATAAACTCGACGTCGAGGGCTTCCATATGCATGTATAAATGTACGCTGAAAGATGTCTAGACCAATGGTGCATGTCACGTTCTGTCATGTCGTATATCACCTTCATATTATTATACATACATAGTCGTCAAGATGCAGGCAGCATATCGACAGCTATGTCAAAATAGCAAGCGGCTAGAGATCCTAGCCCTTATTGTTTCTCTTTAGAAACAGGAGTGTCGAGCACTTCATCCTCCCACTCATCGTCATCAACACCCTCCCCCATGATGCCCTTCCAGATACGAGACCACATTCCCTTCTTCTGCGCAAGAGCCAGCACAAGAACACCGGGCAGATGCCATACACTAGCCCAAAAGAGACCACGAGCAGTGCCCTTGTAGCCCTGCTCTCTCCAAAAGCGGACTGCTTGCCATGCCAGCCAGCCGTTGATGGGAGTACTGGTCACGGCATAGCTCCAGTCGGTTACACCAGCTGCACAGAGGCCCCAGCAGATAGGGAAAAAGACCAGGCTGTAACGCAGAGCTACCCTCGCATTGCGCGCGGGGTTTGTCCAGCTCAGCATACGAAGGCCAGCAGACTTGTATTCCTCCCGAATAGACCATGAGAGCGCCATGAAATGGGGAAACTGCCAGGCAAATAAAAGACTGGCCAGGAGCCATCCACCTACACTACTTCCGTCACTGGCGAACAAAAGCTCCCTCCATGACCCGTCACCCGTGGCACTTTCACCCGCAGCAGCAGCCCAGCCCATTAGAGGCGGGATACCACCAACGATAGCACCTACCCATGTATTGGCAGCGGTCAGAGCCTTGAAAGGCGTGTAGATTCCAGCATATATGACAATGTTGGAGGCACCAAGGAAGGCGGCAGTGGGATTCACGCCGTAGTAAAGTAAGCTACTACCAGCAAGAGCAGAGAATATAGCGAATGCCACAGCGGCCCGCGTGGACAAAAGACCACGAACCAGGGGTCGATTGCGAGTTCTCGTCATCAAAGCGTCGGTCTTGGGCTCGTATAGCATGTTGAGTGTGTTTGCAGACGCAGAGCAAAGAAAGGTACCCGTCGTTAAGAACATAAGGGTGAGCGTACTCAGCGAGGGCGTGTCGGTCATTGTAGGACTTAGAAATGCAGGCACTGGGTATAGCGCATATGGGACCATGGCTGTGAGCACGACCAGTACAGTCAGTCGCGGTTTTGATAAAGCTAGGAATAAAGAAACAAGCCGCCGAGCTGATGACTGAGGCTGCTTAGAGGCCGTCGTAGTCAATAGTGATGAGGCATCGGGAGGCATCTGCGGGTTGGCAATTCCAGAATCAGCATCAGCATAAGCGGCAGCCTTTCGGCGTTCTAGTTGTCGCCGCCGATGCGGCAGAATTTCTGGAGATTGTGTTTGGTGTTTGGCATCTCCGTTTGTGTTGAGGCACGTTGTTTGTGTTTGTGTGATCGGCCGAGTTTGGACCTTGGCTCGGACAGAGTGAGGTGGGAGGGCAAAGGTATTGTTGATGGTCAACCGCACGTTGCTCGTGTTGAAGAAGGATGGGTCGAGTTTGACAGTCGACGAACGAGAGAAGACCGAGAGCCCAGAGCTACATCTAGGGCTGCCGGACAGGAACCGAGTCCAGATGCATGGCGATGTGCTTGCGCTGGTGATTGAGGTGGTGGCGGCGCGGGGAGTTAGCACGGCAACTCTTCTGAGCATGGCTGCATTTTGGCATGGGACAGCCAGTTTCAGAGAAAGGGTCATGGTATAAGGCACATGCGATGCATGTCGTTCGGAAATCAAAGACTATCAGGCTTAAAAGAATGTCATCTCTTTTAGCCTGGAACGGCGCAGAGGACGAGGGAAGAGCGATGATGGGGAATCTATAAACTAATCTTGCAGCCAGCCAGCCAGCCAGCATAATATACATCATGGAAGCAATAGCGATAGCTGCGGCAAAAGCCCATTTTATCTTATTAGCACATTAAAAACTTTGGCTAATGTGCGCGCGGCTAATCATCGGCTGAACATCCACTGAAACTTCGAGTGCAGCCTCTGTAAATCCAGCTACACACAACCAGAACACTAGCAAAGCTGCTAACTCGGGCACTATGGCGCATGTAACAATTTTTTCCTTGTCCCTGGCTGGATTTGGGCGACAGCCTCTTTAATTCTCAACCTCCACCCATCTATCCGTTACTACCCGCCATTGCAAGCAGAGTTCAGCACTCTTTATCTCTGTCACAATGCGGGTTCTTCGGCTTTCAAGGGCGGTGCATGCCACCGGCCTTGCCTCTTCTTTTCGCCCTTTGAGGAACCAGTCCGCTCGCCTGTTGCTGGCTACCCGGGCTCTCCCCGGATCCCAGACGGTCTCAGCCTCCAACTCCCAGTTTTCTGCCAGCACCAGCAGTCGCATGTTCACTACCTCTCGGGTTCTGGGATCTGTAGCTGCCCAGGAAGCGTGAGCTTTCCCATTGCCTCTTCTGCTTGCAGCTCCCCATAGCTTTAGCCAAAAGTCGTCACTAACAACAAGCCAAACTCTAATATAGTCTGCGCATGGCCCAGGCCGACTCTGCCAACCTTACTCCGGAGGCCGTCGCGGCCAAGATGAGCCCCGAGGAAGCCAAGCGTCTGTCTCGTGTGCGAAACATTGGCATTGCTGTATGTATCTGTCTCCTCTCCTGGCATCGCTTTCCTTGGATGATCCACTGACTATCAATTTACTTGTACAGGCTCACATCGACAGTGGAAAGACCACCGTTACCGAGCGAGTCCTGTTCTACACCGGTAGAATCAAGGCTATCCACGAAGTACGTGGTCGCGACAGTGTTGGTGCCAAGATGGACTCCATGGACCTGGAAAGAGAAAAGGGTATCACTATCCAGTCGGCTGCTACCTTTGCGGACTGGACAAAGGTTGAAGATGGCGAGGAACAGAAATACCACATCAACTTGATTGATACCCCTGGCCATATTGATTTCACCATTGAAGTCGAGCGCGCGCTTCGTGTTCTGGACGGTGCCGTCATGATTCTATGTGCTGTCAGTGGTGTGCAGTCGCAGACCATCACTGTCGACCGTCAAATGAAGCGCTACAATGTTCCTCGCATTAGCTTTGTCAACAAGATGGACCGTATGGGCGCCAATCCCTGGAAGGCTGTCGAGCAGATCAACAGCAAGCTCAAGATTCCTGCCGCTGCTATCCAGATTCCTATTGGTTCTGAGGATGAGTTCCAGGGAGTGGTTGATTTGATCGAAATGGACTCCATCTACTTTGAGGGCCCTCGGGGTACCAAGATCCGACGCTCGCCAACTATCCCGCCTGCTCTGATTGAAATGGCCACCCAAAAGCGTCAGGAGCTGATTGAGAAACTGGCCGATGTTGACGACGAGATGGCCGAGATGTTCCTGGAAGAACAGCAGCCTATCAAGGAGCAGATCAAGGCGGCCATCCGCCGTGCCACTATCAACCTGAAATTCTCTCCTGTCTTGATGGGCTCTGCTTTGGCTGACAAGGGTATTCAGCCCGTTCTGGATGCTGCCTGCGACTATCTTCCTAACCCCTCCGAGGTCCCCAATCTGGCTCTCGATCGCTCCCAGGGCGAAAAGGAAGTCGGCTTGGTTCCCTACAACTCGCTGCCATTTGTTGGTTTGGCCTTCAAGCTCGAAGAGAACAACTACGGCCAGCTGACCTACATGCGTGTGTACCAGGGTAAGCTCCGCAAGTCCAGCTACCTCTATAACTCGCGCACCAACAAGAAGGTCCGCATTCCTCGTATTGTTCGCATGCACTCCAACGAGATGGAGGATGTCAACGAAATTGGAGCCGGTGAGATTTGCGCTGTATTTGGTGTTGATTGCGCCTCTGGCGATACCTTCACTGATGGAAACCTTCCCTACACCATGACCTCGATGTACGTCCCCGATGCTGTCATGTCTTTGTCAATTAAGCCCAAGAAGAGCGGCGATGCCGACGGCTTCTCTAAAGCCATGAACCGCTTCCAGCGCGAAGATCCTACCTTCCGTCTTCATGTTGATCCCGAGAGTGAGGAGACCATCATTTCTGGTATGGGAGAACTTCACTTGGAGATTTACGTCGAGCGTCTTCGCCGTGAGTACAAGGTCGACTGTGTCACTGGCCAGCCTCGTGTCGCCTACCGTGAAACTATTTCGAACAAGGTGGAGTTTGACTACCTCCTCAAGCGCCAGAGCGGTGGTCCTGGTGACTTCGCCCGTGTTGCTGGCTGGATCGAGCCATCTGAGACAGATGAGAATGTCTTTGAGCAACAGGTCGTCGGTGGAGCCATTCCCGAGAAGTTTATCAGCGCCTGTGGTAAAGGCTTTGAGCTGTCTTGCGAGAAGGGACCTCTCCTGGGTCACAAGGTGCTGGGTGTTAAGATGGTTGTCAATGACGGTGCTACCCATGTGACTGACTCCTCGGACTATGCTTTCAGTCAGGCTACTCAGTTTGCCTTTGAAAAATCCTTTAAGGAATCGGGTGGCCAGGTTCTGGAGCCTCTCATGAAAACCACCATCACCGCTCCCAACGAATTCCAGGGCAACGTTCTTATGCTGCTGAACAAGCGCAACGCAACTATCAATGACACTGAAATTGGCACTGAGGATTTCACCATTGTCGCTGATTGCTCTCTTAACTCCATGTTCGGCTTCAGTACCCAGCTACGTGCTGCTACCCAGGGCAAGGGCGAATTCAACATGGAGTTCAGCCACTATGCAGCTGCCCCTCCTCATCTTCAGTTCGTACTCCCACTGTCTTTTGTAATGTTCTTTTATCTTGAGTGCCTGTTTCATACTAACCAACTCTATAGAAAGGAACTCATGCTCAAGTATCAGAAGGAGCTCGACGCCAAGCGCACCCAGAAGTAGAGTTATCACACCCTGATGTGTTCTATGTGCCAGAAAGTCGCCATTTCATGGGCTATGCTTGTTCCTTGTTTCATTTTTTTTTCTCTGCTGCATCATTTATGCTGCCCTTCTACGCCATAATCCCGGGCTGATGTAGATGTACTACTCGTTACCGACGCACAGCCTCGCATGTACAATATTGTCACGATATCGATCGGAGTTTTCTTCTAATATAGAAGCCGTTTTGTTTTACAGCATCTACAATAGTGCGTAACCACACTTGTTTCAGCGCTATGGATGTCATGTTTTCTTTTTGGCTCCGACTAGTCTCTTGTGATCGAGACCAATGGACGTCGTGGTATTCAGTCTGTATACCAAAAGAAACACATGATTTCTGTCCCTCTTGTCTTTGTTCCCCTTTTTTTTTTTAAGCACGAGAAGAAGTCTTTATCTTGAGATTTGAATTACAACTGCATTTTAAGGATATGTCTGTGTGTTCTGGAAGTGAAATCATACATAGTAGTACATATATTATTTCACCCTGTCTCTCGTATAGAAGAGACATACCAGAAGTCATCTACACTTACAGACGTCTCAGGACATCAGCAACCACTTCTTCAGTGGAAGCCGAGCCGCCCAGGTCTGGGGATAGAAGCTTACCTTCTTCAAGGTTGGCATCGACAGCGGCATAGATTTTGGCAGCAGCAGCTTCTTCGTTGAGGAACTCCAACATGACAGCAGCTGAACGCAGAGTGGCAATGGGGTTGGCAATACCCTGTCCCATGATATCAGGAGCAGACCCATGGCAAGGCTCACCGATGGCAAAGTTCTCGCCGACGTTGGCACTGGGGACGAGACCCAGCGAGCCAACGAGAGCAGCAGCACCATCGGATAGGATATCACCATACAGGTTGGGGGCGACAATGACGTCGTAAGCCTCAGGCTGGCGGAACAGCTTATAAACCATGGAGTCAACAATCTGTTCCTCAACAGCAACACTGGCAAATCTGGGATCAGCCAGGGCAGTGCGGCAGGTGGTACGGAAAAGGCCGTCGGTCTGCGACAGGACGTTGGACTTGTGGGTCACAGTCACTAGAGGGTTCTTGTGGATACTGGCAGCACCGCTATCGCGGATTTTCTGGCGGCGCAGAGCAATCTCGCCAGCCATGGCAGCAATACGGAAGGAAGCCTTTTCGGAGATGCGCTTAATGGCCTCGGCAATCTTGCCCTCGCCATTGGGGGCATCAAAGGTGCGCTCGTCCTTGACGTACAGATCCTCGGTATTCTCACGGACAATGACCATGTCAATGGGGTTGGCAACCGACATGACAGACTTGACGGGCCGCACGTTAGCGTACAGGTCCAGCTTCTTGCGCAGAGCGACAATGGGAGAAGAGTAGCCCTTGACGGCAGTAGTAGGTGAGCTGACAGCACCAAAAAGTGCGCCATCACACTCCGTCTTCAGAACCTCGACGGTCTTATCGGGCAAAGCCACGCCGGTCTTCTGGAAAGTCTCCCAACCGGCTTCCAGGTTGACAAAGTCAAACTTGAGGCCAAGGGATGCGGGGAGAGCCTCCAGGATACGGCGACCAGCGGGGATAACCTCACGGCCGATGCCATCGCCGGGGATGAGGCCTATGACGGGATTCCGATAGTTAGTAATTCAAGTTGGCAATACTACCCGGATCACGGCCCGCGTCCATGGAATTGCGAGGGAAGTATGGCCATACTAACCAATTCTAAGGGTACGAGAAGCAGCACGAGCAGCCATTTTTAATATTTGGATTCAACTATAACGCGATAGTTGATGGAATCGACGAACTCGAACAAAGCAATTCAAGCTCAATACAGTCAAGCTACAAAAGTCAGCCCCGTAATGGAGGGGAAAAGGCCTCACGAAGTTCCTAGTCGACCCATGCTCCGGTCCCGGACCCATAACTTTCTTTTACCTAAAGATTTTTTTTCCGGCTTTTGGCCTGTTTTCTCACAGCAGGTTGGTGCAGCAAGTGTCATGCTTAGGGTCAGTACATTCATTAGGGTTGTTGTCACATCTGGCACCACGCAACCAACAAGTTTCGGTTTCAGCTGTATGAAACACGCCAGGCCAAGTGGTGAACAGGCTTTAGCGAATATTTGACGAACTACTCATATAATGCCATTTGCCAGCAGGGCTTCAGTGGACTGGACTGGATTGGCTGGATTCAAGTCTCAATGTTGAAAGACGTAAGTAAGGGAAGGAAAGGCAGTCGAGGAGTGACAGTGAATGTGCCAAGGAGACTCCAGCAAATGCAATAATGCTGTCATTGTATCAGCATGCTGTGTTATTCGATTCATACTAACAAGAGTTTTGGATCAGGTACGGTTTAGAATAGCACTGGCTCTATAGATGTAAGCCATTCTAGGAAATAAATGTAGACACAGATTCTAAATTTTATGATTGCTTGTACAGCGCCTGTTAAGTCTGGGAAACATAGACACAGGTTCTAGATTCAAGATTGCTTGTGCAGTTAAGTGGCCTTATGGACTAGACTGCATCGTGTGGCTTTAGTCAAGACATCGTGAAGTATTCCTCCTGCCTTGCTTCGAATAACTGCATTTCATCGAAAACGTAGATTGCAGTGCAGTGCAGGGGACACGGGACGGAGAGCAGATGGCCAAGGCGAATCCTACATGCTTTCAGTTGTCTCCCTAGATACTAATTACATCATCCACTTGCTTGCATTAGCTTGGGCTCCTTTGTGCCTTTGTGCAAATGTTCATTTCTAGCCAGGACCCTGAGCTCTGGAGCCATGACATGATAGTTGCTCTTCATGAAATCGCACATATATGTGTATATCTGTGGGGGGCCAATCGATGGCGAACAAGATGTTGTCATTTCCCGTGAAGCCAAACAGGCTCGTTATCCGCCAAAGCGGTGCACCTTGTCTGTCCAAATTGTGCTGAGGTGGCATATCAATATCACGCTTGCAATTTCATGTACTAAGCTGCTAATTTATCCCTGGCTCTATGCACGCTTGTCTGTGTTTAAGCCAGCGTCTGGGTTTGTCTTCGCTTCTGGTGAATATGAGACTTGCTCCATAGCAACCGGGTATCCTTTTTTTTTGCTCGTTGTTTTTGTCTCTTCTCCTTTTTCTTCCTGTTCATTTTAGGGTCTTCTTCTTCTTGGCCATATGCCAATCTGTTGAAATCGAAGCGCGATTTCTCTCGTGGCTCGCAACGTCGGGCTTCTCCTCGTTTCTGTCGTCTTCTGTCGTCTTCTATTCTTGATGCCTTCAATTCGAGGCTTTACACCACCTGACTGCCCGTACGTACTCGTACTCCCTTCCCTCTCTTGCCCTGTGATCTACTTCTGGAAAGCACGTCGAACAAGGCAAGTAGCCATCTGAACCTTTTCGCGTGCCTTCCCTTCTAACCCCCCCCCCCCCCCCCCCGCGCGCTCCCCTCAAAGACCCCAAACACAACACAACACAAGGCCCCATACTAGCCCGTGCTCTTTGTCATTATTTTTATCGCACCCAGTGCAGTGCATCGTGCAGATAGAGCTCCTTCAATTTCCTCCCTTTACTATTTTCACCTTCTGGCATTGCCTTCAAGTCGCTGTGGTTGTTGGCTTTCTTATTTTCTCCCTCTTTCTCACACCGGTATCTGTTTGTTTCGAGAAGAATCCTTATTTCGACGCAGTGGTATCTTCCTTAGAAATCACCTTGTTTTTCCCAGTCTTCTGTGGCTATCTCCCCTCAAATCACCTGCAAGCCAGCACCTCAAGCTCCAATATCCTATCCAGCAAACACCGCCATTCTCGGCTGCGAGAAGCAGCATCACAAACTCTGCTATCCGCCCTAAATATCGTTCTAAACAACTTGCCTATCGACGTGCACGTCACACTACTCTACTACCTACAGTCGCGGAATCGCCGTCTTGTCCGTCATCATAACTGCGCTTCTCTCACATATCGGGCCACGCCGAGCCCACTACAAATATCGATATGAGTCAAGTCAGGAATCTTCGTGCCATGTTCGAGAGCAAGGGCGAATCGAGCTCTCCCGACCGAGGAAGATCTCCTGTTCATTCACTGCGTGAGCTCCTCTTTGCGACTATAGCATCAAACACATACAGTCCAGATGATTCTAACTGACTACCTCTTACATGTGTAGCCTTGACTGGTGACTCTCCAAGACCTCTTTCTAAAATCAGAACCAACTTTGTAGCAGTCGAAAAAGATGGCAGAATTGGATTGAAACGCGAGTCTAGCATTGAATCCACCAAGGCTTCAACAACAAGCTCAATCACACCCGTACCTGCTATAGCTTCTCCTGCTACGGACGTTATCCATAAAAAGCCGGATGTCGATAAAACCATATTGCAAGACAAATCGGAACCTCTCGCAACCGCCAAAACTGCCGTATCCAATATTTCTACCGAAACCAAGCAGCAGCCCATATCGCCGATTACCACGTCTAAAGACATTCTGACATCTGAAATGCGCAAACCAGAGCTGGAACCACAATGCAACAAGCCAAAGTCCCTGAAGACGGACGAATCGAAGCAGGGAAAATCCGCCGTTACTAAGAGTACTGTAACCAAGAAAGCCTCTTCGAAGCCACCTGCTAAAGAAGAGACCGGCCCTGGTCTCACTGTCAAGACCCCATCAACGGCTACCGCAAAAGCTTCTCCCAAGTCACCGATTGCTACAGTACACAATCCCACCAAGAAAACCACGACACGAGAGTCTAGAGAACCGGCGAAAAAAGCACCTACTTTTCCATCTAGATCTAAAACGCCCGTGTCAAGAAGCCACAATCAGACTCATGCGCAGTCCATTACCACATCGAATACGCGAAAACCTCCTTCGGCCCACGCTAAACATTCATCAAGACCTGCGGTCAAATCGCCAACGAAACAAAACGCACCATCCAATTCTCTCGCCGCGACAAGTTCTTCTATATCGCGTACTGGAAAAGCAAGTTGCAGTGATTTGCGGACGGCAGCCAGATCGTCTTCTACTAGGCCAGCGGATCGATCGGCAAGCCGAGCTCGATCTGTCGCATCAACTGTCCGTCGGCAGCCTTCCAGTGTCGACATAAAGAACCAACGTCCTAGCCTTGGACTGCCACCTAAGAAGAAAGAAACAACCGTGCGACCACCGCCCAAGGAAGTTGACGAAGGGTTCCTTGCTCGTATGATGCGACCAACCCAAAGTTCACAATCAAAGATGACTGAGAAGGTTCCGGTAACTCCTCCGCGGAAGAATAACACTACACCGCGCCGCCCACCCACCCGGAATGGATCTGTAGGAGCCCGCCGTGATCATAGTGCCCAATCTAGCGCGCAAAGGGCACCACGCCCTCTTTCTCGTCTGGCTAGTCCGTCTCGCTTGAATCGTACGCCGCCGATTATTAGCCCTACCTTCAAAATAGATGACGTCGGTTCAGTTGCAGCTACCGCTCCAGCAGCTACCAGTCCAGACGCCGCCTGCAATGTTGAAAAGGTGACTGTCGAACTGGGCGCTGCCACGATTGCCGATTCTGAACAGTCTCCTCTATCTGCTAAAGATTGCAGCCAAAATGACCGTACTCATGGCAGCTCTGACGGAGCTACCTCTGATGCGGATATCCCCAGAACTCCCGAGGCATTGCCTTCTCTTGAGGCGAGCACAGTTACCCCCAATGATATCATGGATATGGAGCAGTTGAACTCGGAGGAGCCCATTGAACAGTTTATGGATGGTACTGCAGCTGCTCTTCATGAGGTCAACGCCAATCTCGTTCTTGAGAAGCAAGAGAGCACGTCTGCTGATGGTGACGTCTTTGGTGTGCCGACAAAACCTATTGAGTTGCGCGATTTTGAAACTTATTAGTCGCCATCTCGCCATGTACATCTTGGATATCATTGTCTGCTGTGTCCAGTTGACCTCATATCATTCCTTTTTTGTGTTAATAGCGCGGCGTATACGTAGGGCTCAGCATTTGTTATTGTTGATTTGTTTTTCTTTTTGCTTTCTTGTTTGCGCTGCCCCATCGTGCTCTAGTTATCTCTGTAACGACATAGTTAGGCAACATTCAGTTTTTTTTCATTTGTATTTCTTGTTCTAGAGAACTTTTCATTATGTATTGTGCCATGAGTGGGCATGACTTTCATTCCCGTGGTCAGAAAACGCCGAGCATGTCCAAGTTGAGAAGAAGCAACACGACGGGTGTTGATTTCATGATGTAATTGAAACAAAACTGACTGTATTGTACATTATAATAAAACACCAACAAACCGAAGCCGGTCTCGAAATAGCCACGAGTGTGCCGAGGCTTGCGCAGTTGCCAACACCCTTCCCTGATTTCCTTACTCCGTCAAGCCTGCTTGTTTCACTGCGGATGCGAATATAGGAGCAACGTGACTTGGTGACTTTTGATAAGTCTTGTGTTGGTAAAGCAAGAAAAGCCCAAACAATATTCATGCCCTATTTCCAACGCCACCAAGGAGCCTGTATAGCTAACTCATGACACACGGCAGAGTAGCAGACCTCCTCTACGCTTCTCAATTGCTTCCCGGCTTTCCAGCACACCAATGTCAGTCGTCAGAAAGAGAGATTCGCCAATATTCAGACCCGGGATTTGATTCGCAGGCAGTCCGCGGGTCAACCTGTGCAGTTCACTGAGGGATGCAGTCACCCAGCGCTTCGATGAGGACAGGGACGATACGTTGGTCATAACGGCCTTGTCTTCCCAGTACTTCAATCCCAGCCATAGCCGGCGAGTAGAGACGTTAAAATGTGTGATGGGCTCAGGTGGCTCGGTGCTTATTTCATCGGGATTCGGCGGCTTCATACCTCCGCGCGTTACGGAACTGATGAAGCCGTGACGCTGCAGCGCCAGGGCGAGATTGAGGTTGTACTTGGTGTTGGGAATCGAAGTCATGGAAAGGCGTGCTCGACACGCATTCTGCAAGTGCGAGCACATTCTCGGAATCGAAGGGATACCCATTGTGACGTTCGGTAGGGCGACAAGGTGTGGAAAGATGCGGGCTGATTGCTTGGCCAGAGGCTTAACTGGACTGACTGGCCGCGTGGGGTTAGCCTTTTCTCGATGGCGGAGGCCAGTTGCTGAAAAGCAAGAGCAAATGGTCGAGTATGAATAGACGATAAAGAGAGTATGGAAAGAAAGAGGAGTGGAATTTTTCGGTTATTGCACCCCTGAGATCGTTCAAGTAGTTTTGTGTATGACGTCTGGCGATGTATTTCTTCCTGCTTGGGGCAGAGCGACAAAAAATCGGCTGGGATGAACTCGTGATACCTCAGTACAAAGTTACACCCAAATTTTTCTGGGGGGTAGATGACTAAGCATCATTGGTGGAGGAAGTTGACTGCACGATGATTGGCTAGCCAGGAGCTTGGTTTAAGCGCCGACAGTACTGATCACTAACAACGTTTAAATTGAGTTTTGAGGTGCTGCAATCATCCGCAAACCCAATGCCACAGCAAAGTGATGGAGAGAAGAGGTGACAAGGGAATGAGGAGGGGGTGGGCAGAATCCTTTTTCTTTTCTTCTGGTCTTCTCGCCATAGAAGAATTTCTGACTGAGGTCACCCTGCTTTCCACCTTCTGCTCTCCCTCCTGCTCTTGCTCTTGCCCTCACTCTGCACCACTGCAAGCTGTTCTCTTTTACGATCATCACTTTCTTGTGCATGTTCGCCTCTGTGCAAACATTGACCTGTATGAGTGGTGCTTATAAATGAGATTCCGAGTCTGTCTTGTCTCAAGCGGTATTCCAACAAAACCAAATTCCTCGTACCAAGCTCGCCGCAAACGAGCTCTGAGAAGTCACCACTCACCTACGCTGATTGTATTATCATCGCCGTCATGGCTGCCAACCCGGGCGAAGAGAACGTGGCAACACTGTAGGTTTTCTCCGTGTTTCTCTCCCTCTACAGATTGATATACTTTGCCTATGTCGCGTTGACGCCGGCGCATTTTCGAGGTGTCTGGCTGTTTCAGATGCCATGCTACAATACACAACTGTGACCTGTATACACAACCCAACGGTGGGTATTGATTGTGCCCAGGAACTGTTTTCTGACATGTACACTACTTGCTTAGCTTTGGCGACGTCCATTATTTCTACAATGATCCCACCCTGAAACCTCGCCATCACCGGTTTGACAAGACATCATATGTGTATCTGTTTGAAAACGCCTCCTCTCGACGTGCTCGCATTGAGATCGCCAACCATGTAGGCACTGAAGATCAAGATGCTGTTGAGGGCTGTAAGTGACATTGACACATACGTCTGGATAAACACTCGCATGCTAACGTCTTTGGTGTATTCTTTTAGTTTTGGATGCTACCCATGTGGGCTACTCATATCATCACTCGTGCATGGTGACTCTCACAGTGGGGCATACAACTGGCAGTGAGGAGTGGCACTTGCCGACGTATGATCCCCAGAATCAGAACAAGTATCACTACAAGCTTCATTCTCTGGACATTTACTTCTGGACTCAAAACGATGCCCTGCAGTTTCTCAACAATCTACGGCGGATACTCCCTGGCTCGCAGATTGATGTTCAGGATGAGCCGGGTCCTCCATCAGCTGCAGTGAGCCCAATTGTACAGAAGCTAGAGAATACGGTGATATCCGATACTATGTATACCACGCCCATCCCAATTCCAGGCCCTCCCCCGGGCGGTCCTTCGGGGGCGAATTCGGCTGCTTCGCCACTCTCTGCGGTTTCAACAAAACCCGCGGGTGTGGTCTCCGCTTTTGCTACCGCTGCATCTACCACCGTCTCTACTACCGCCTCTACTGCTACTCCGGCCCCCGCGTTTGTGCCGATGGCATACAACCCTGCAGCTCCCTTGGCGCCTGAGCCACACGTCACCCGAGAGAAGACGCCTCCCCCAGAGGATGATGGAGGCATAAACCCCTTGACAACCGCCATGGCGGTGGACTACCAACAAAGTCCATTCACGCCAGGCTTCCGTCTTCCTGCCGATCACCCAGCAGCCAATGGCATGGCAAGCCCCGGATTTGCACCTATTGGTATGATGGGCTTTGCTCCCCCGCCCCATAGCGGGATGATCCGGACGGGCACCATGTCATCGGGGTCTTATATTTCGGTTCCACCTCCTCCACCTCCTCCGCCACTTGCCCAGGCATCTCCCATGGTCTCGATGCCTGCGACTGTAGCTCCATCATATAACCCATCGGTCCTCCCTCAAAATGTCCCAAGTTCGGGGCATCAAGATGGACAACTACCTCACAAGATTGAGCAATCTGCTCCAGTTACAGCTTTGTTTTCAACTCCAGCTTCAGTTTCAGCCATGGCCTCTACATCCCTTGCGTCTACTCCTTCAACTGGAGACTATTCGGTTCATCAGCAGCTTCATCAACAAACCTCTTCTCCTGTAGTTCAAGCTCAGGCCCAGGCTCAGGCTCAGGCCCAGGCTCAGGCCCAGGCTCAAGCCCAGCTCCAGCCCCAGACTGAAACTAAGCCCCCGCCCAAACAAACTGTTCTATCTGGAGGCAAACTTAATTTGGACGGGAAGGCGGCACGCATTGAGAAGGGCGTGACGGGGATGCTGCGAAAGTTTGAGAAGAAGTTTGGGTAGACAAGTGTGGAGTTGAGTTTTGTCTAAGGCGAGTAGAGGACATCCTCCCTCTGTTTTAATGTTATAATATATACAGTTTAAACTTGGAGAGACATATGTATGAGTTGCCTAGGGATATGAATAGAACACCGATAGAAGCTTTTCACATGGTTCTAAGCTAGTGGCCTGCAATACTGGGCGTAGCAATAGGGGACGTGGATGCAAAGCAGGATGCTGCTTTTGATGTCATGAGATGTTGGATGTTGGATGTTGGACGTTTGATATTGGATCTTGGATCTTGGATTGTTGCCGGTTCATCATAATCGTCGTAACCCGAAAGAGTGGCTGTTCATGATGGGAATGGCGGGTAAACAGACAGGCCATAGTGGTCCAGCAGTGTGTGGCGCAGTGCTGTTATGCTGGATTCCAGGCAAGCTTAGAGACGACCAGGGACGCCAGTGATCGATTAGGTTAGATGCCTGTACTGTATACCACACCTGCTGTATCCTTCGCCACTATAACGGTTCGCACTTGGCCCCTGGCTTTGTCCTCCGTCCAGCCACAATTACATTGCTTATATAACGGGCTAGCAGGTCACAAAGGTTAGGGGCGCATTGTACAAAACTAAAGCAAATGGGCGGCTGGATGCGACGCCACCATAGTCACGAGACGGCATGCGAGAAGGAACAATAGAGAAGCCTCAGCAAGGCGGATCGAGAAATGGAGAAATTAAGTAGCATCCAGAGTACCATGGACATGAGCCGTGGGCTCAGCCAGAAGGTTCATCTCTAGTCGGCCTGAAGACCTGTGAGTGTGTGCTCCCCTTGTCTCTTGACTCCTTCATTTCCGCAAGCTTATTGCATCTGGTATAGCGATGCTGGTTCTTCTTTGAATGGGCTTTCAATGTCGTCTTGCTTTGAGGACCTTCTGTCGGCTTGATATTTCCCGAGAACGCGTGCAAGAATATCCGTGTACTGTTAGTATCGGCTTTTTCTAAGCATCCGTGTGTGTGTGCGTGCGCGTGGGAATAATCGGTCTCCTTCACAGGCAGAGGCAGCCTGGAGATATGCCCACCTACATACTTGCTTTAAAAACCCGGCCATTAGTCAGGGTTCAAAGGAGACCCAAGCCGCCAAGCTGCACAGTACACATGCTTTAGCAAAAGGAAATCAAGGTGTCTGGAAATAGACACCAGCCATGAACCCACCCACCCACTCCCTCACTCATTACATCCAACAACAACAACAACAACGCATTAGTGCACAAAAGAAAACAGAGGAAGGAGGCGCAGACCTGAGCTACACGCATGGTATATGTGCATGTACATATATATATACGCGTATGTACTGCAACACACATGTGCACAACCATTTGTACCTATGTACGTATGTACCTAGTACCTAGTACCTAGTACCCAGTACCTAGTACCTATGCAGTCTGTTCTCTTGCTGCAGCAATTGCTCTGCTCTCACAACGCGGCACAAAACCCGCCTCCAACTAGCGAAGCAACAACATTTTCTGATATGAGCAACTAGGCAACTGCTAGCATCACTGCCATCTACACCTTCCCACATTCCTTTCCGTCTCGTCCAGCCTCGTATTCTCTGAATTTTCCTCCTCTTGACCGTGCCTCAATTGGCCCAAATCGTCAGAGCACTAACTGTCCCGCACAGCCCGGCTGTCCTGTCAAGAACCCCAAGAAAGCAAGCTGCTCGGAACACGAGGCAAAGTTCCGTCCATTCATTCCACAGGGCATTGATGGTAATCAGTGCTTGTCAGTTGGCACTTGGACAAGTTTTGTTTTGTGCTTGTCTCGCTCTTTTCCCTCATTCTTTTTTTTTTTATAATCTTTCTACAGCCTGGCAAGTCAGCCTTGTCTTACCAATGTCCGTTCACATTCAATGAAGCCGAGAACAACAACGTCATCCCATAGTCTGAAGTCATCAGCGAGGACAACTTCAAAGCTTGAGCGTTTTCTTTTTCGGTATTTTCTTCCTTCGCCGGCCTGATATATCTGTTCTCTCCCATACGCCCCTCCCCATCACCCAGAGTCCGACATACATTCTTGCGCAGCACCCTCAAAGTAGACTGGCTGGCTTGTTTATCTTGCGCCCGTGCCGCTACATCTGGCCCCCTCCACGTAACGTCCGACATGGCTCCCCCGAATCGCCGGCTTGCCGGGCTGGACACCCGGAGCCCCGTTCAAGCACCAAATGCCCACACCCGTCTCAGTGCTCTTCTCTTCCGGAGGCAAAATACCACCACACCAACCAAGGGCAATAATATATCCATGATAGTATGCCACCACCCAATACCTCCTTGTTTCTCACACGTGCTGTGCTAATTTGCATTTCCCAGGTTGGCTTTGTCGTTATAGCTTTCATGATGATCACCGTCTCGGTGTTCTGCTTTATGCGCAATCGTAGAAAAAAATCAGTGTACAGAACAAAGTACGTGGATTATGGTGCTGTATCTCATGAACCTTGTACTATCCAAGTCCGCTGCTAATGAGCTCCTCCTTTCCTCTAGATATCAACAAGCTCCTCTATCTGATCCCTCCGACACTCGACGGCCTACCACATCATCCCTTTCAAACTCCTTGGGAACATCTGCTCCTCTAGCTACTACCGCAGTTAACCGCGCAACATCTATCCGATCCATAATGACACTTCCCGCATACCAACCCAACGCAGCAGAAAATGAACGTGTCCTCGGAGTGGAAGGCGAGCGCGATGGAGTCGATGTCATTCTAGAACTCCCGACCGAGTCTGAACTCGAAAACATGCGCGAAAACGAGATGGAATCTTTGTATCAGATTCGCCTGGCGCGCCGCCTCGAAATCCAGGAGCGAGAAGAAAGACGGCGCCTGCGACGGGAAGCCCGCCAAAACAACGACCCTGTAGCCCTTCGAACCCTCCGACAGCAACGTCAAGCGGCCAATGAACGCGACCTGGTTGCAGCTCTGCGGGAAGAGCATGAACGTCTGAAAGCCCAACGACAAAGGGCCGCACCTAGTGTAGCATATGCTGATGTTGGAATCGCGAGAAATGACGGCACCCGTGTGCGGGGCACAAGCATGGAGAGCGAGAGAGTTGGGCTGCTTTCTGATGCCGCTAGCATCTCTGCTTCGATTCTATCACCAAGACACACGCGCGATCGCAGCGGGTCTGCCCTCAGTGTTGACAGTGACACCGCTGGACCTATTGGTCGGCCGCGCGCTGACTCAGCATTGAATTCGCAAGCCATGCTTCCTCTCGAAACCAGCGACTCCAATTCACCTCGCATCAGTATCAGTGCAACTCAAAGCAACCCAGCCCCCAGATCTTTACACACTGAGACTTTGCCCCCAGAGTACGAGGACATCCCTCTTACAACAACAGTCACCAGTCACTCTGCCAACACACTATCGTCTGTGATCCCCACAGAGCCGCCTCCAACCTACGATGGGTCCAGAATTTCAAGCTCAGACTCGATTAGATCATCCTCCCCCCAAACGCGACACCAGGCGTCCAACTTATCTTTGAATGTGACTCCGCCATCAACTACAGAACAACCTTCAACTTCGGAACAAGCTTCGGATTCTCAGGCGATTCATATGGGACAAGATGCCACAAATACGTCACCACCTTCACAATCTAGTAGTTTGCCTTTCCGACTGCCCAGTCTTAATTTGGGAGATATTCCCAGAATGTCGACACAAAGATCACTTACCAATCTCGAAAGTTCTACAATCCCTGAAGACCCGTCGGACCAGAAGCCGACAAATTCAACACAAGCTTAGGTCCAGTCTACTATTTATTCCTCCCTGGAGCAAGCGTATCTATACTTATACACGCACAACTGGGCAGGAGTCATGATTTTTCTTTCCACTCCAATACCCTCTCAAATCTATATACTCCGGGTAAGGCGACCTGCAACTCGTAAATATTTCCATCTCGATATTGGTGTCATTGATTCCTCACGGCATACACCACGTCGTGCTGACAAAGTGTTACCCGTGCTCTTCGTGCAGCACTGTCTTTTGTTTTTGTACTTTATGAAATGTCACAGCCATAAAATTGCACATTCTGTTGTTCAGTGTCTTCTTGTATACAATCCCTGACGATTCTCAACATTTTGTTTATAATCTATCCTGTGACGACAGGGCAGCTGTAGTGTTGTAGAGTTCACTCCATGCACTCCTATTTTCGTCTCTCATTTTCAACTGCCGAACCTCATTGCCGAGGCCTATTACGAAGACTGCGTCCAAGTGCCATTAAAACAATAATAAGGGCAAATTCAACCATAGCGTATATAGCACTGACCTTTGTTGTCTGCTGTTCGGACGAAATTATTAGGATAAAAAAAACAGGGAGCGAGAAAAAGAAGATCAAAACGAAACTGACAAGTAGTATGAATGTAATGGCCATGATCCGCAGAGCCGCATCAACGGATCGATCCCGATGATGATCTGGTAGCATCGACGACAACGACGAAGCATTCGGTAGCTTGGGATCTGGGTTTTCTGCGAATACAAATGCCTTGACTCGAGTGTTGCCGATTTGAAGAATGTAGGAAAGCATTTCAGGTGACCATGTAGATAGGGTATATCACCCACAAACATGACCTCAACCTCACAAGAGCCCCAGCTCAAGTCTTCATACTACAAGGGCCTGACCAACCTTGCGCTCTAGGTGAAAGCCGAGCGATACGAAGGCCAAAGACAAGGAGGGTCATTGGATCCGCGATCAAGCGGTGTAAACTCGTATGTTTGGAGCGACGATGGTACTAACGAGTGACCAATGCTGGAGCTGTATTTATACATTGCACTGCATGTACTACCGATCATAGACGCATATGTCTCCGGGCTTTAACCAAGACACAAACAAAACAACACGCCTTTCCTGGGATATTCTCTTCACTTGGCTTGGTTGGGCATTGCATACAAACAATTGTGCACGGCCAGGATCAAGTCCTCGCCGTGCTTCCATGTGTGTATATGTATGGCAGGCCTGTCAAAAAAGCTTGTCGAGTCTGCTTTTTATGCTTTTTTCTCTCAATGTTTTGCCTAGCATCGATTCCTTCCAGCTAGCCAGAACAACTTCGGCACTTGATTCACGGCAAATTGCCGTCTCCTAAGCCGCAGTTTTGGTGTAAAGTGCCAGAGGGAGCAACATTCAAGCGCAAAGGAGACTTCTAGGCTTCTGTCACTAGGAGCCCGGATGCAATTCCGAGGAACTAGGACAGAGCCTCACGACACAAAATGGACCTGCCCATGCGTTTCTGCGGTCCTCGGCTTCCCCTAATGCCCATACCTGGCTGCTAATATACATGATCCGGCAAATGAGTTTTCCCACGTTGTGACTTTGCGTTCTGCTCGTGTTGGTTATCCCTTGGCCTCGGGTAGTTGGTTAGCTTGTACTGCGTGGGATTTTCAACCAAACGGGTATAAACACTATCGTGTGCCCAGTGTGTAGCATTCTTTTGTGACTTGTTCTCGTGTTCTACATTCACAGTCTCCAAGCAAGTGATTGTCTTCTCTGTCTCCATCCTCTTGAGCCTGTAGTTGAGCACCTATTCGCTCCTACCCTTCTACCATATCCTCTTACACACTGACACAGCGCTCTCTTCCCGCTAGTGGGCAGCACTGTAGTCCCTCTTTTGCCTTCCCTTTCTTACATTCACATCCAACTCCTTCGACACTATGGACCCTGACATAGCAGAGAAAGGGCTCTCCGCCAGTTCCAGCGACAACGAGTCACTCAGCCGCCACAAAGCTGAGGACATCTCATTTGTACCAACAACACACGTTAGCCCCTCTAAGCCAGACGCAGCACCTGACGCCTACACTTCTGCCGACTTGGGCCGTGACTCCAAGCTGGAAATTTCAACGCCTGAGCCTACCGACGAACAGCTCGATGTTGTGCCTGACGGGGGGTACGAGGCTTGGTTTCAATGTTTCGCCTCGTGGGTTCTTTTGGCCAACACCTGGGGCGTCATTAACTGCTATGGTGTATACCAAACGTTTTATAGCCGCGGTACCCTTTTTGAACGATCACCATCCGAGCTGGCCTGGATCGGCTCTTTGCAGGCTGCGCTTCTGCTTATTATCGGCAGTGTCGTTGGCCCTCTATACGATGCCGGCCACTTTCGCGTCATGATGTTGTCTGGTGTATTCCTCATTCTCTTTGGGCTCTTCATGGTCTCTCTGTGCTCAACGTACTGGCAGGTAATGATGGCCCAGGGTCTCTGCATAGGCTTGGGGTGTGGGCTGACTTTTCTCCCGTCGACGGCTATTTTGAGCCAATACTTCAAAAAGCACCTGGGTCTGGCCATTGGCATCAGTGCCACCGGTTCGCCTGTGGCTGGCATCATTCTGCCCATCATGTTTGGCCAGCTGGAACCCAAGATTGGCTTTGCCTGGGCCACGCGATCCATTGCCCTCTTGCTCACATGTCTTTCCGTGGTGCCTGTGGTGTTTATGCGCACGCGTGTAAAGCCAGTCAAGAGAAAGTTTGGGGGATCTGCCGTAACAGGCATCTTCAAAGACACTATTTTTCTGTTGAGTGCCTTTGGTCTTGCTAGCGTCTTCATGACCATGTATGTACCGTACTTTTACATTCAGACCTATGCTATCAACCTGGGCGTTACCACCAAGGACTTTTCGCCGTACCTGATCACTATTGTCAGTGCCGGCAGTATCCCGGGCCGGGTGATTCCCAGCTATATCAGTGACACGGCGGGGCCGCTTAATGTGATGGTGTTTATGGTTTTCATGACCTTTGTCCTTGCCCTTTGCTGGTTATCTATTAACTCACTTGGAGGCATGATAGTATTCTGTGCCCTTTACGGCATGGCTTCGGGTGGTGTGGTCAGCGGCACGGCTTCTGTAGTCATATCTTTGTCTCCGAACATGGGCGTCGTTGGCACTCGCATCGGCTTTTTGTTTACGTTTGCCGGTTTGGCTACTCTCGTCGGGCCGCCAGTTGCCGGTGCGTTGATTGGCGATGATGAAGTGCGCAACTGGAAAGCAGGCATCTCGTGGGCTGGCGGTGCTTTGGCTCTGGGGTGGGTGATGTTACTTTTGGCGCGCGCCTTACACTATCAACGGCATAAAACCGGTCGGATCTAAAGCCAGCGTGGTACGCTGCTTTGATGTCTTTGGGAGAAAAAAAATAGACTGTTAACATGTTTTCCTTGCCATACTTCATTTAGGGTTTTAGAAGAGGGAGCGTATTATTAATCATTTGTACCACAACAACCCTAACCAGTGCCTTCCATCTTCCATTCTGGGTTCCTTTCTTGGGATCTGGGATAGTTAACCCAGCCCTTTCTTCGTTTTTGTTATGTGTAACGCACCCACTTCTTGATATAAGCTTCGTGTCCTCTGCTGTTACCCACGCAGAAAAGTTGTCATCAAGATCCACATGCTCGTTTACCTGAGAAAGCTCAAGCTTCAATACGACATCTCACGGAACTTGGAGATAAGTGGTTGTGATTGTGCATGCGCATACATACATACGTACATATATACATACATGTCTTTGATTTGTCACCCATGGTCTTTGCGTCAATAAGATGTTTTGGACGATCTAGACTCCCAGCCCAAGTGGAACCCCAACGAGGCAAAACTCCATGTTTGTAGTCTCTGTGCCAATAAACATGCCGACAGGAGGGGCTATGTAATACACCGTCCGTCAATGTTCTTTTGTAGCAGAATCTGACGGTGTGTTACAAATTTACGATGAATCAGCGAGAGCGTGCGCGCGCGGGAGGCGAACAAGCAGCAAAAGAAAAAAGAGGAAAGAAGGCCAGGTAGCATATTCTGTCCACATCAAGCGCGACACTCGCGCGGGGGGGCCATATACAAGTGCAAAAGAACAAAGCGAAGGAAAGGGGGTGCATTTAAAAAGCTTGGTGGTTGTCGAGTAGGCCTTGTAGCCGCCTTGTTATGTGTGTTGCTTGCTGCTTGCTACCTGTTGCCCTTGTCGTGGCTAATCCTTACATGCTACCTTGCAGCTAGCTAGCTAGCTATCTAATCTGCCTTAAGAGCTCATTATTGCTGGTCAGCACTTATTCAGCATCTCAAAAGCAGAATGTAGCTAGGACAAGTGGACAGGGCAGGCTTGTCTAGCCGTTGAAGTTCAGCAGCGGTAATACCAGCAGCAGGAGTAACAGCAGCAGGAATACCAGTAGCTGCGATAATAGCAGCACAAGAAACCACCCTACGACAATCAAAGACATTTACGTATGTGCCAGCATGTTTTCTAGCAAGGGACGACTCGGGTGAAAACAAGAGGTCGGCCCATCTCCAACAGCCTTCAACCAAAAAGAGCACCAACCATAACAACATACCCCTCCATGGTTGTATTGAGAAGGGTGGGTGGATCTGGGGTGTAGGTGTTAGTTGTTGATTGTAAATAGCTTATAAAAAATGACGAAGAAACCACAAGAATCCTCGGGACGGGGGGAAGGAGAGCCCCCACTAACAGCAGCTCTGCAATTCCCCGTACATATTTGTTAGTGGGTACATGCAAGGGGGGAGGGTGTATGTACATATGTTCCGCCCGTTAACTTCCTTTGAATCAGCTACAACGCATTTAGCAAAGCATATTGACCTTAGTACATATCTTTGCGTGAATACTGTTGAGAGTCGTGTATATAATGTGCCAGTTCACCACCATCTGAGTCCGTCCCTATTTTCTCTGTTTCTTCACACACATATCTTCATACTCCACACTCCGTACATCCCATTCTCCTTCATTCAAAATGGCTAAGATCGCTATTGTCTACGTAAGTCCCTACACTCTCCCTGCTGCTCAAAGCCCAAAACCCAATGCCCTGGGTTTTGCGTCTTTCTATTACCCCGCCATGATTTGTCCAAGTACGCTTGCTATATTGAAGCTCCGCCAATCATCCATCTCGTCATGCCGCATCTTCAATGGCCCTTCTCATGCTAACCACCCATCTTTGTAGTACTCCATGTATGGCCACATCGGCAAGCTAGCTGCTGCCGAGAAGAAGGGTGCCGAGAAGGCTGGCGTCACTGTCGACATCTACCAGGTCCCCGAGACCCTGTCGGATGATGTTCTGGCCAAGATGTACGCCGGCCCCAAGGACGCGTCTATTCCCGTCCTGTCTGACCCCAAGATCCTCGAGAACTATGACGCCTACTTGTTCGGCATCCCTACGCGCTTCGGCAACTTCCCTGCCCAGTGGAAGACCCTGATTGACCGCACTGGTGGTCAATGGGCCTCGGGTGCCCTTGCCGGCAAGCTTGCTGGTCTATTCGTCTCTACTGCCGGCCAGGGCGGTGGCCAAGAGTCCACCTGCCTGGCGGCCATGTCGACTCTAGCTCACCACGGCATGATCTACGTGCCTCTGGGCTACTCCAAGACCTTTGCCCAGCTGACCTCCCTGACCGAGGTTCACGGTGGCTCCCCCTGGGGCGCTGGCACCTTTGCCTCATCCGATGGTTCCCGCCAGCCTTCCGCACTGGAGCTCGAGATTGCCGAGATTCAGGGCGAGACATTCGCTGCTACCGTTGCTAAGCATTTTGGCTGACTGCATGGCAGTCAGAATGTGCCTCCTGTCGCTGATACTTCTGCTGTTGACTTTAATGTCACTGACGCTACTACCACCACTGCTGCTGCTTCTAATGCCACGAGCTCTGCTCCCAATGCGAAAACGACTATCCCCGAGAAAAAGGCTCCCGATCTAAGTGGTGATGCTCAGACCGGCCCCTGTGGCTTACCTAAGAAGTGCTCAGTTATGTGAAGAAGCAAGAGGACAAAGGCAGAAGATACCATTGATTTTAAATAGCGATACAGGAAATTAATACATATTTATGAACACATAATATTAATTAATATGCTTCTCTAAGTAGTGAGCCCAATCGCCACAACTCCTGCGTCTCTGTACTACGACAACATGTAAAGGCTGATATCAGTTTCAAAGAAATATTTCATTCCCGCAAATAACCTCCATACCGGAGCTTTTAACTCTATACTTGTAGCCTGTTATAGTGCTTTGATGCAAGTCTTCAGGTCAAGTTAATATCGAGCTCATATCCATGTCCACGTCAACACCCATGTTTCCCGTCTCGAATCTGGTATCCGAGTGGCCACTCTTGTTTTGACAGAAAATTCCCGAAAGGGGAGTAGTGAGTGGCGTTAGGTCGAGGAACGGCGTAGGAAGCAAGACGATCTGATCTCCCAATGGGAAACGTAACTCGGCACGAGTGATGGCCTCGGCCTCAATGGCATTGTGGGTGTCTTCGCAGTATAGAACGCTGGTGACACGAGCACACCTATATAGAAACGATCCCAGGTAAATATGAGGGTAGCTATAGTACGATTCACGCTGAACAACCATGCGTCGGGCAAACTAAGCCGACTCTAACATGGTAGAAAGACGGTCGGCAAGAGGCAGATCGTCCACAAGGACCGTCATTATATTCCACGAAGGAAGACGTGAGAAGGCAACCATACACAAGAACTCTGGAGTCGTCATGTCTGCAATATCAGCCGCGGCCAAAGTCGCTGCGTTCATGATCTTCCATCCGTATTTTCTTACAGGTTCAAACTCATGATAGTATCTGGGAAGAGGAAGATGTTTGAGCAGGGTGTCGAGGATCAACGTGGTGGCTTCGAAAGTCCAATCCAGAGAATCAATGTAGGCAATTATGTGCCTGATTCCAATAAGCTCACCCTGAGTGAATGGGCGTGTAACTAAAGACGGCGGTGACACATGAGTTAGACATGTGTTCGTTTCAAACCAGAGAAAAGATGGTCGTGATAGAATATACTCCTTACCGATGCTACCCGGAGCGGGCTCGTAAACATCTTCACATTTAATATCTAGGGCTGCACCAAGACAGTAGTTGGGGTCCGCAGCTTCTAATCCGGGGTGGCGTTTGCGAATTTGAGGATATATTTCGAGCGGATGCCCAGGACGGCAATAGATAAGTCTTCCCACGTCTTCATTGAGAAGTTCGTGCGGTCGTTCAAAGACAACTCTCGGGTTGCGCAGGTTTTGAGGAGGCACGTAGAGTTGCGGCGAAGTCGGAAGTTGAAAAGCTCGCTGATAAGATGTCACCTATAATTCTGTATTAGATAGTACTTTCCAAAGACAACGACTGTCCAACACGAGTTTGCCTCACTACATGGTGCATATTGAACAGACTGGGAGTAGGAATCCACATGTTAAGGTTGTCTGAGTTGTTATGGCCGTCATCGTGGCTCAAGCTGGCCAAGGGACCGGAATCAATAGCATCGTCAGCTGTGTGTGAAGATTGGATTTTAAGGCCAGAGACATCCAACCCACTATCTCCGGCCTTGAGTGATTGCGTCAGCCAGTTTGATAATTTGGTATATCTTGGAAACGTGCTTGATGAACATAAACTTACCGTCGTGTCAACTTGCACATGCGGATCTTTGGAGTGGTAGCTGTGGTGCCCACCCGTATCAACATTGAACAATGGCCCCTCTGACATGATGAACAAGGCCTGTTCAGCAATGAAATAGACGTAATGGGTGGTGGGAGTAATCCTTTGGTGTCTTCCAACGCTTTCAACTGGCGTTTTGTGATCTTTGACAAGCTGGGGGCATGATGATGAGAAGGGGGGGAGTAACAGAAAAGTTTAACAGTTCAAGCCACAGTGAAATTAGAAAACAGCCTGGGCAAGTATGTGGTAAAGTCCTGCCACTTTTGTTTTCTCTGAATTTCTTTTCGGGCAGGAAGACGACGCCCTTGTTAAGGCGGTTACCATCTGTTTATTTGAACAGAAAGGCACGGTTAGGTTGAAGTTATGAACGTATCTAGTTACCATATAAGAGAAGGACACGCGGTACTTGATACGTTATTCATACAATGGCACATCCACACTCACGCCGCATTCTGTAGTACTGAATTGCACTTTGTTGTTGTCACGTTTCTGTTGATGAATGCTGATTGATGTAGGGGGGGATTTTATGCAGTGTTGTCTAGCAGGTAACACAACAGGTGAGCTTAATGGATATTCTTTCCAGTCACAGCCACACTAGCCACATTATCCACACTTGGCTGTAGCATAGTGTTTTTACTGCGTAGCAGACTCCACTTCGAGCCTCGAAGGTTCTTGTTGCTTCTGTTCTGTGGGCTAGAGGTACGTATGTATATAAGCATGGGGTCTGGTAGGGTTAGAATTGCGTCTTTTGGATATTGGAACCCCCTCCCCCCAAAGTTTTGCACAAGCCCAAGACAGCTGGGCAATTTCAACCTTTCGATAGTGAGCGATTTCTAAATATGTACATAAAATGTAATGTGTGTTATTTTCCAGACGTCTTTTCTTTTTTTTTTTTTTTTTTTGGGTATGTTTTGGCAATAGACTCTGCATTGCAGTTCAGAAACGTCAGCCGAAAATCTGACCTGACAGAGAAGTGCCTAGCCAATCACAGTGCTGCTACAGCACGCAATTGCTAGACTGGATGTACTGAGCAACGGACCCAGTCTTCAGGACAGCTATACAGAATACAAGCAACAAATACGTAGAGCCGACCATACACTGTGACGCTCACGACACAGAAGTACGTAAAAAGAAAACCAGACACACAATGCTATTCAAGCAAGTGCTTTTTCAAGAAAGTCCACGTCTGCAGATGCTGTCATTTAGGCCAAGATTTTGCAAAGGAGGCAGAGGCAGAGGCGGATGGGGATGGGCATGATGAGATGCCCTGACAGGGAGGGCCACTTGCATGAATGCAGCTTGCTTCCTAGAGCTCTTTAGAGCTTCTTTGAACAAGCTTTCAAACGTTGAAAGGACTGTCAGATCTCCAGAAACGTACATGTACATATGTATATATGTACATACTGCGTGTGTACACATAGAATATGCAGGATGGGATATCTATAGCCTTCCCGAGCCCTGACCAAGATGGATACTGGTACACTTGGTAACCACAGTTGGTGGTTTTTTTTTTAAAAAAATCACTCATGGACGGGATATAATAAAGCCATTTGTAGCTAACTTGACTGAAGAAAGCAAGCTTGGGCTTCATCGACGATGGCTTAGTTAAGCCCCGTTTTGTATATAATCTGACACTCTGGGCCAGAAAAACAACGACGGCCGTGGCAACTCGCTCGCCGAAAAATGGCAACATCAACAGGGTGGACTGACGCCATAACCATCCAGGCCAAAGCTGCGTAGGGAGGACTTGCTGTTGCTGCGCACAAAGTCGGTCCCTGGCCGTCTGGGTCTGCAGCCCCTCCATGCGGGCCTTGCGAAAACACAGAGGAGGCAGGGAATAGCTTGTGTGAATCCAACAAGACATGATCGTTACGGAATGCCTAACAAAAAGGGCCAAGTTCCGAGCACGCAATGGGCCGTAACCAGGAAGAGGGAGAAGGGCAGCCGCAGCTGGCATGTCTCCAAGACGTATCTTTTGTATGGCGCTGACCGCAAATATATACCTCGCAGCTTGCATTGGGATTGTGCCTGTTTGGATTGCGAGTGCAAAGCACGCCTTCGCCTTTGGGAAGCGTCGTCGTCAACAACAAGAAAGAAGCTGGCTGACAATTGCTAAGCACTTCTACAATTCAAACACCTTATTTGCTGACCCTATATATAGGACTCTTTCTTCCCCTCTTTCCCAATTGTCCGCATCGACTCTTCATCTCTTGTAATTATCTCTAAACAACACATTCTTTGCTTCTCTTTATACTTCCCACGCCAAACTTTCATTTTCCGCATCTTTAATATTTATCATTATTCACCATGTCGTAAGTTGCAACTACAATGGCCCTTCATCGTCTCTAATCCGATTTGTTCGAATTTCTGGCCGCCGTCCTTCATGAAACCGCCGTGTTTCTAACGACCATTGTGCTTGTAGTCTCCGTCTCGGTCACACTGCTCCCGACTTCAAGGCCGACACCACGGCCGGCCCCATCACCTTCCACGACTTCATCGGCGACAAGTGGGTTGTCCTGTTCTCACATCCCGAGGACTACACTCCCGTCTGCACTACCGAGCTCGGCGCTTTCGCCAAGCTGGAGCCCGAGTTTTCTAAGCGTGGTGTCAAGCTGATTGGCCTGTCTGCCAACACTCTTGGAAGCCATGAGGGATGGATCAAGGATATCAACGAGGTCACCGGTGCCAACCTGACCTTCCCCATCATTGCCGACAAGGAGCGCAAGGTTGCTCTCCTGTACGACATGTAAGTTTACGATTTCTCTGAAATGGAACAGAGATAAAGTTTAAGAACCGTTCGACCCCCTCCTTACCCCCAAACAAAAAAACGCAGTTTGGCTAGATGGAGCAGCGCACTGACTTTGCCATGCAGGATCGACGAGCAGGATGCTACCAACGTTGACGAGAAGGGCGTTGCCTTCACCATCCGTTCCGTCTTCATCATCGACCCTAAGAAAACTATTCGCACCATCCTCTCCTACCCTGCTTCCACCGGCCGCAACAGCGCCGAGGTTCTCCGCATTGTTGACTCTCTGCAGACCGGTGACAAGTACCGCATCACCACCCCTATTAACTGGGTTCCCGGTGATGATGTCATTGTTCACCCCGGTGTCAAGAACGAAGAGGCCAAGACCCTGTTCCCCGAATTCCGCATTGTCAAGCCCTACCTCCGTTTTACTCCTCTACCCAAGGACAAGGTTACCGCTTGAATCTAGTATGCCGATGTCGAGCAAACCTTCCTTTCTAAATACGAAGGGCGGTACTTGACTACTGTGGTTAAGTCGTGGAGTTGAAGCAGTTTTCTTTGATATGATGCATTCTGCATGGTGGTGGGCTGAAACAAGGCTCTAGCCATGAAAAATCGAACTCGCCAACAGTCTGGCAGACATTCCACCTGGATGGATTTTTTCCTGTTGTATTTTTTTCTTTGTCTTAAATAGCGAATAGCACAATCAATATCTCCTGAAAAGGCAGTAAAATTCAAAATGAGCCCATGATAAGCTAAACTGCTCGTGAAGCCGTGCTACCTTGGTGGTGATGAAACAATCTGCAACGTGACCAGAAACATTGATTGTTGTCCCTTTCTTGGGAGGAGATTCGGGAGAGTAAATATCACACACTGACGCGCCATGAAGCGTATCTGTAGTTATTGGAGAGAAAACGACGATTCACATAACATGTATGTGGTTTCCAGTCTGTTGGAGCACGAGAATGAATCTGTTTCGTTTTTTGGTTCTTGTTTCCCTCTTCTGTGATGGGACGAAGCTGAGCCTGTATTGTATGGAGACGACAACACACTACATGATTTATGGCATTTTGGTTACGCTACCCAGCTCAGCTGTTCCCAGGCTCGTCGTCCTTCCATGTCGTTGACGATCTCTCCAATAAATGGCGCAGGTACAGATAGGCTCTTGGATCTTGAGGATGGCCAGGCCTACAGTTCACGATGCCTTTGAATACATGATGCAACCTGCCGTGATCATAATGGCTTGATGTACGTCGACACTTGGCTGACAGTACATATGTGACGTTATGTCGGTATGGCTATCTACACACTGGCTTAAATTCCCAATATTCGGAAGGTCAGTAGGCAAAAGGGGACGAGGGAGAGGAGAGAGAGAGAGCAAGTCTTGTCTTGCTCTCTGTCTGCCTTGACCCAATCCATCACTTGTAGCCCCTTCTCTCTCTTCTCTCCCTTCCCTCCAGTCCCACAATCGAAGAACCAAGAATTCTTCTAAATGTTCTTCTTTTCCCGACCGTGCAGACTAGTTTTTTTAGTGCTTCTTCTGGTTCCCTGACGCGTGATGGCTTTGACCTCTCGTTCCCTCTCCCGATGCTGTAAATATCTAGATTAGGGCCATCTCTGTCATACTATTCTTGAGATTGAAACAATCTACGAGCCCAGCTTGAGAGGTGCAGCCAGAGAAAGAGGGGAGGGAGGGAGGGG
>JADILG010000045.1:0-60885 GCA_017591655.1 Thielaviopsis populi | reverse complement strand
CAGAAAAGGGGGGGGGGAGGGAAAAAAAAAAAAAAAAGGGAAGAAACAGAGACGAGAGGGTGGGTGGGAAACAACAAAAGGGGGGGGGGGGGGGGGGGAGAAATTGGATGCAGTCTTTGATATTACGGCGTTTACAAACACCGAGACAAAACATTCAAGTGACAGAGTTGTGGACAGACAGGCGGACGAAACAATGACCGCAAAGGAAAGGCAAGCTTCTGAGAAATTAAATTCCCAGCAGAGAACAAAGACGGAGAAACACGTCGACAAGGCCATGAGAAACAGCAGCTGTGAGATCAAAATCTGTGCGTTGTTTCTTGTGATGGCGATATGAGAGTATCGAAGAGCTCTACAGGCTGGCAGGGCAGACTCTGTGTAGTTTACCGTAGCAGCGCTAAATAAGGTCAGGAAGTTGTTGTCCTGTAATCTCCCTCACATGTTATTTGCCGAGAGCTTGTTGGGAGAAAGAAAGAAGAGCTTGGCTAGCTGGCAATTGGCAGCCATATTGCCACGTACAAGGTACTTTGTAACAGGGGTAATTAAGCATACACACGCAAGTACAGGGTACTTGGGCTAGCCTGCGCATACAAGAAGGAGTGGGGGAACAGTCAGTGCCATGGCAACTCGCAGTACACAACCCACGACAGCAACACGTAGGCCCGATTTTGCATCCGAGCAAACTCGATGCGCCTATTGGTTTTGCTACTCGCGTGGCCTGAGAGGCCAGCGCCTAAGGGTCTAAGTGTAGCGCTGTTGTTTCGCGACGTTGCCGAGACACAAGGCAGGATGAAGTAAGTTGGAAGTTAGAGAGAGCCCGTGGGCGAGGGTCACAGAGTTCGTGAGCAGGCCACGGCGAGAGGAAAGAAACAGGAAAAGAAGAGCCTGTCTTTGCCATTTGTTGTCTCTCGAGAGGTGCCCAACGGCCACAGCCTGCATAACGCCTGCTGCATGTGCTGGTTAGCGTAACGGTGAGCGAAGAAAAATAAGAGACAAGGGCAGACTGTGGGCTTGCTGCTGCTGATTCTCCCCTCCCTACACTGGCCTCTGCGTTAACGGGCCGGTCCCAAAGAGCCCACCAACATTGTCACGATAGAGCCATAGAAGGACAGGCAAGAAGAGAGACAGACTCGCAGCCAATAACGTGTGTTTGAAAACTGGGGCATTCCCCCCACCGCTGTTGTCTTATAGCAGGCCCACAATTAACAACAACACACCAGCGCCATGTGACTAGACACACGCCGCATTCATAGAGACACGCCCTGCACATACACCCACATACACCACCCTCAAATGAAGCACAAGAAGAGTCAACGTGCAAGCCTGTCTTGTAGCGTGTAAGCCTGTCTTGGAGTGTGAGCCGGTAGCATAAAGTCGCTCGTCCTCACCCAATCAGGACTAGACCAGGAACAGCCAGGGCCCCTGCCCCTCCTGGCCCAATCAGGTGCTACACTTGCAAACTCGCCAGCAGAATCGTCTCGCACACGCTGGGCCAAATTTATGTGCATTTTTCTCTTGTTTTCTCTCTTGTTTTCTCGCCCGCTCTCTCGTTGTATTGCTTTTAGTAGCTTAAATTGCCCCCTGTTCCTGGTTGGGCTCGCTCCTTCAGTGGTATTTCTGGAGGAGATCCTTCTAATATAGGCATTGAGAGACCAAGGAACAGAGAGTCAGAGACAAGGTCGTGGGAGGGGGAGGAACAGAGTTGTTGTGTCAAATCTGTATAAGATCCATGTTGCCCCGTGAACTTGTCCTTGCGTCTTGCTCCTCGTCTTCTCTGTTCATCTTCAAATCCAAGCTTCGTACCAGCTTTCTGCCAGTCCTTTGTCTCTACGACTTCCTTGCTTCCAACTCACACACTCTTTTATTTTACCAACTGTCACAATGAAGCTCCTGTCTGCTCTCGCCCTCGTCCTGGCTCCTTTGGCCATGGCTCAAGAGCCCTCGGCTACTCCTGCTCCTGCTGTCTCTAGCTCTACTACAACCACCTGCACCTCCACCATGACCCTCACCAAGACGCTCACTCTGGTGCGCACTACGCAGACGTCCACCGCCTACAGAAACGGCACCAGCACCCACACTGCTGCCTCGACTGGTTTCGTCTCCTACACCTCTGCCACGCTCTCGGCCTCCAATACCGGCGCCTCTGCCAGCTCTACCTCTGGCCCGTCGACCGGCGCTGCTGGTGTATTGAGTCCCCAGGGCCTGCTGGCTGGTGTTGCCGGTGTGCTAGCTGTTGCTCTTATGTGAGAGCACAGCTGACAAGAAACAAAAAAAACCACACCAAAAAACCAACCTGCTTTTCTGCTTGGCTTGCGCCGAAATGTTCTTTTCTATTTGTTCATTTTTCCCCTTGTTCTCTCTGACGCTGACGGCAACAACGACCCTTCTCTTTCTCTTCAGCAAATACCCGGACTTCTTTTCCAACATATTTTTTTCTTTTAACTACACTCGTTTAACTCTTCTTCTCTTTCTCTCGGATCAGCAAGCGTAGTTTGTTCTTCAGCTGCTGGTCCGTACATTCTTCAATAAGTTCCCTGGGAAAAAAAAACACAGAGCACGGCAGCACACCGCCTCTGGAACTCATCGTTTGTGATGGCTTCCTTCCTCGTGCCTACTCATGTCCCGGGCCCGAGGTCCTATTCTCTCTCGGCCTGGCTCTCCTGGGATTTTCTTCTTCTTCTTCCAGTCTGACTTGGCTTGCTCGGTGCCCCGTCCCGTCTTCTCAGACGTCGACGCTCCGGAGATAAGGCAAGCAGAAACTATTATGGCGTCTCGTTCTTCTCTTCGACTTTTCTTCTCTGCCTTCAGGGCTTCTTTCTTCTTCTTCACCATCTTACGCTTCGCTTCGTCTTTCAATGTCCCCGTTCTGTACCTTATGCCCTCTTGTTGATACCCCCATTTACGTTTTCTTGCCGAAACGCTCATGGCTCTTGCTATTGGCCGACTCATGTGTTTACTGTTTTCTCGCGTGTCTCTGTTTATTAGGATGGCCTTTTTTTCTTTGATACGTCTCCAACGCCAATGACAATTTTCATGACAACTCATACAATCTTTGCATTCAAACCCATGACTGTTTCGTGACCGTATGTATGTATGTTTACTCACGTAGGGATTCTCACACATCTCACACATGCAACGTGGAATGACCAACCAGTTGTGCCTGAGCTTGGCTTTCTTAACGTGACTTGCAATATTCATTCTCTTCCAACTTCATACAACACCCCCCCCCCCCCCCCCTTGCGCGTTGTCAATCTCACATTCGGTCTTGGAGGAGGAACTTGTGACAACCGCAATTTCCCCTGTTTTCCCCAGTTTTGCCCTCCCTGGCAGATCACTGACCATCACTTGGTCACACCAAGCAACTTGGAATAAGTTCATTTTGGGGTTGGCTTCAGCGTCTGGGAAATTACAGCACGTCACCGACATCATCGCTTAAGAAGCGGAGGGGAGCGTGTGCGCGACTGGTTGTGGGCGAATGAAGATCTTGAACAGAGGAGAAATTGGGACGAGTATGGAGAGACTTGATGACAGTTACAAGAGAAGCAAACCAGACATGAAAATGGAGTGTACAAGAAGAGAACTTGAGACGTACTTTCAAACGTAGGGGTTTTTGTCTTTTTTCTTTCCTCCCCCCCCTTTTTGCGCCTCTCAGAGATGCCTCTTTTAGCCCTAGCAAGAGACGTTCATTCAACAACCACCAGCTCGCTTAGCTCAGTTGGTTAGAGCGTCGTACTAATATTCAACTCCCGAATATCAAGTAATGCGAAGGTCGCCAGTTCGACCCTGGTAGTGAGCATCACATCCAACCTTCACTTTTTGGTGTCCCGCTCTTCGGCCTGCAAGACGGCGCTTGCACCTGCTTCCCTCGGAAAAATGCGGGCCACAATCTTAGGGTTAGAGGAGGCAAAAAAAGAAAACTGGCCGGCCGTGTCACATCATCCCGCGGCCTTGGGTTTTTGGGAATTTCTTTTTTTTCTTGCGTCAGCATCTCAATTCAACAACAACACAAATTCTTTTTTTGTTTGTTGAAAAAAAAGCCACAAAATCATCACAAAATGTCAACATATCTACAGCCTGTGCAGCCGCTGCGGCGCAAGCTCTTTGCCTCAGTGGCCTCCAATATCCGCACCCTCGCTTCTGAAGTCCCCGCTCCCTCCAACACAACCGATGCATCGTCGTCATCTTCCGTATCGCCGGCCCCATCTGCTGCTGCCGCCGCCGCCGCTGCCGCTGCCGCTGCATCCAGAGGCGACCCTGTGGCTGAACTAGCCAAGGGCAAGACCAAGGCCCGCCCGACATATTTCAAAGACACTACCGTTGCTCCCTTTGGCGAGTTCCTCGAGTCCCGCGCCGCCCTTTCTGCCGGTGAAGCCTACCAGCTGCGTACTGTGCAGGTCGGTCCCGAGGGCCGCAAGCGCACAATCACGCGACTTCCCGAGTGGCTCAAGACCCCGATCCCTGCCGGCAACGAAAGCTACAACCACATCAAAAAGGACCTGCGCGGCCTGGGCCTGCACACAGTGTGCGAGGAGGCGCGGTGCCCCAACATCAGCGAGTGCTGGGGCGGCTCAAGCAAGAGCGCGGCCACGGCGACAATCATGCTGATGGGTGACACGTGCACGCGTGGCTGCCGCTTCTGCTCGGTCAAGACCAACAGAAACCCGGCACCACTGGACCCGCACGAACCCGAAAACACAGCCGAGGCGCTGGCTCGCTGGGGGCTGGGATACGTGGTGCTGACCAGCGTGGACCGTGACGATCTAAAAGACGGCGGTGCGCATCACTTTGCTGATACTATCCGCCGCATCAAGCACAAGAGACCGCAGATGCTGGTTGAGGCATTGACAGGCGATTTCCATGGCGACTTGGACATGGTCAAGGTGGTAGCACAGAGCGGACTGGATGTCTATGCTCACAACTTGGAGACCGTGGAAGATCTGACACCGTATGTGCGGGACAGACGGGCGACATTTAGACAGAGTTTGAAGGTGCTTGAGGCGGCAAAGAAGTCCAAGGAGGGGCTCATCACGAAGACCAGTATGATGCTGGGTCTGGGCGAGAAGAATGAAGAAATTGACGCGGCGCTGAGAGGTAAGCAATCAACACATCGCCCGACACTCGGTATTGAACATACACTTATTAACACACCTTCTTTGTATAGCTATGCGGGAGGCCGGTGTCGATGTTGTTACATTTGGCCAGTACATGCGGCCTACAAAGCGCCACATCCAGGTTGACCGCTACGTCACGCCCGCCGAGTTTGATATGTGGCGCGATCGTGCCATGGAGATGGGCTTCTTGTACTGTGCGTCAGGCCCTCTGGTACGATCGTCGTACAAGGCCGGCGAGGCGTTTATTGAAAACGTCCTGCGCAAGCGGGCAGGCTTGAAGATGCCAGAAGGCACCAAGTTGACAGATGCCGTGGTCGTGGAGGAGCTCGCTAACGCGGCCAAGGTGCAGCATTAAGATACAGGAAAGAAAAGAGAGGAAGATAGAGACCCAGATCAGTGGCTCGGACGACGACTTGAACAGGCCCGCGACAGCGGCGCCATGCTATGCCTTTCAGGCACCTACTCAACCATTCAACAACATGCCATGTATAAATTGCCTCCATGATAATTCAACCATATAGACTTGGACTGGGACACCTAGCTTTCTAGATTAGGATTGATCTCCCACGTATGCACCTGCGAAGACTGCGACTCGGCCTGGGGCTGACTGGCTCCCGGATTGTACACTTATAACATAAATATCTGTTTTACTCTTACAACGCATTTCTTTTTCTCGTCCGTAGTGCAGTGTAGTGGATAGCAGTGGTGATATTCTTTATGCATATACTTGTAGTCAGCCAATCAGGTACATCTTAGTCTCATGATGTTGCTGTATCGAGAAGCTGCCCGTTTCTGTTTGCACCTTCCTTTCTGAATCGTATCGATGACAAATATCATCATCTCCTGCCTTTTGTTTGTCTTTCCCCTCTTTTCAACCTCTGTCCTATTTCTTGTTCCTTTTCCCCTACATTCGTCTCTCTCGGCTTTCTCATGTTTGTCATGCTCTCGTTGTCCCCAAATTATGAGGCTTCGTATGTCGTTTGCCCTTCGCTGATCAGTCTTGTGCAACATGAAAACTTCCGCCTTCTTCTCTCTTTGGGCTTTTGCCCAGCTATTATGGCACGCCAGTGCCGATTCTGAGGCTCAGAGCCGGACTGGCTTCTACCACTTGAATTCCAGCTGTGAGCCTGACTTATGTGCCATTGTCAATGATGACACTCACAATGATATGACTGACTTACCAATTCTCTCGTATAGATACGGGCAGCACACCTCCTTTGCTTGTTCTCGGCCCCGTGCTCTATCCCGGACTCGACCGCGCCTCCAAGGTTCATTTGGTGCCGACGTCTTCTCACAACATTCTTTATGGATCAGTACCTGTTCCATTAGATAAACGAACGATCAACGCCAATGGACGGCCGAGGGTTCGTCCAAGTGCTTCATCTCCCCACGATACCTTCTTGCCTGAAGAAGGCTATGGCAGTGCCAACTCTACTTTCTATTTTAAGCACCCTGCTGTGATGCTGGAGAACATTGGGTTCATATCAGCTGTAATGTGCTCTGTTTCTGAAGATTCGCTCGTTATCATGTTCACGACCGAGAGCGCTATGATGGACGCTCTTTCAGAATGGAAACGACATGACAAGTTTGTACTCGTGACAAACCACGGCGGCGGCGGTTGCAATCGTGACTATGAACGCGGCTACTTTCTTGCAACCCAAGTGGCCCAGGGTCCCAAGGGCTATACTCTTGTCGCACTGGCTCACAGGACTGACATCAAAGACTCGGTTTCAAGTATCCAAGTGTCTTTTTCTTCGACCACGAATTCCAAAATCAATCACCCCGAGTATGGGCACCATGATACGATCGACGGCAAGCCAATCGCCAATCGCCCAGTCATTTCACCAAGCATGGTGATGTCATATAACCAGGAACTCCCCCCAAACACCACAATTCTCGCATGGCCGTCGTTTATCAGTATAGTCTCTAATACTGCATATATCACGGCTTCTCTAGAATTTAGCGGCTATCTGGATTACGAATTGGAGAACATGACAGTTAACCAGCTTTATGTCGATGTTGACTGCAACTATGAAACGGCGCTCAAGATGACTGCAAGTGTGCATCGAGAGTTCCAGAAGACGGCAGACTTGGCGTTGCTCCGCGCGAATGATATTCCGGAAATCAACATCCCCAGTGTGGTCAGGATTGCGCCTGTTTTGTCGTTTGCTGTCAAGGCCGACATGGCGGCCAAGTCGGCTTTCCAGGCATCATCGGCTTACAGCGTGAGAATACCCGATGGCAATGTACACCTTGACATTCTACACCCGGGAAATAACCAGTTGGGCGGGTTTGCACCAGAGTATGCTGTGCAGGCGAATGCCACAGAGGACGTGCCGGCTCACTTTAACATTACCACGACGCTTGATGTGGGGCTGTCACTGCATATTGCTAATCTGATTGGCTTTGACTGTGGATTTAATATCACAACCAGGGTCAATAATGTGGTTGGCATCAACGGCAAGCAGGGAATAGCGCTTGGCGATGGGATTGGGATGGGAGACGGTGGACTGTCAAGTAATTCTACGACTGGCAGGCCTGCAGCAGAGATGGAGACGGCAGCACAGACGGCCCATACGACAACAGAGACGACGGCCCATACGACAACAGAGACGACGGCCCATACGACGGCAGAGACGATGGCAGAGACGACAGCCACCACGACCTGTGGCAAGAACAAGGTCAGACTATACTCGGAGTTTTTGCTGGATTTTGGCATGAACAACATGTCGCTGTTCAAAGACAGCAAGGTGCTACTGAACGTGTGTGATGACTTGTGGGGGGCAGCATGAAGGTGGGTGACGAGAATATGGGTGACAGGCATCTAAACGGACAATAGTCTGGAGAGGGCCCTTTTTCAACTCGTGTGCCCGTCTCTTTGCTCCACAGTGGGTAAGGATAGGACCAAGAGATATATAACATGCACTTTCCCACAGGAACAGACGCAGACACACGGGACAATGGGCAGCTGGTGGCTTGTGATGGAGGGACAGGGAGGGGTCCATGTTCTCTTTCTCGTAAGAGGGACGGCATAACCCTAGCTAATGGCATAACCCTAATAGTAGCTTTTGCCCCAGAGGCCGCCGCGATCAAGGGAGCAAAGGGGGCTGTGATGCTCAGGTTCTTGAAAACATTGGGATCGATCACGATGCATTAGAGCGACGTCGAAGTGTGCGGTGCGGTACAGCGTGGACTTTGCTGTGCCGGTATTGCTGGTATTTCTTGGAGACTGTTGTGTTGTTGACGTCGCCTGCAGATACTGATTTGGTGTCTCTCGACAGAGTCTAAATTGTCCATCTCCCCGCAAGAACGAACGCTTGTATGTCAAGGTCTTTTTTACATGTCATGCAATTTAATTTAATTAATTCTTATTTATTTCCTTTTTTTCTCTCCTCGCGTTGGTCAATTTCTCGCATCTTCTCTTCCTTTTTTCTTTTCTTCTGATTATCACCAATTCTTTTTTTTCTTCCTTCTTTTTGTTTCCCACCACATTCATTTGATCTCTTTTCTTCTTCTTCTTCTTCTTCTTTTCTGCTTTTATTTATTGGTTTTATTTTCTCTCTCTGCCGACCCGCGATCACCACTCAAGTAAACAATCAACAAAGCCCCCCCCCCCAAACGAACGCACAACAGCCCTGAAAATCGGCCTCGCAATCGCCGCCACGACTCCGACTCGCAATCCACGTTCTCGCCCCCCTTCTTCGCCACACCAACACAGTTGTCTTCTCTCTCCTTCACCACAATGCCCGCTCTCTGCAATAGCTCCAAGACCGTTGGGCGCAAGCTGGTGCTGCTCGGTGACGGTGCCTGTGGCAAGACGTCGCTGCTGAATGTGTTCACCAGAGGGTGTGTATTGTGTATATGCATATGCATGCGCCGAAGGCCATGATTCATCGATTGCGCGAGAGCGTCCCTGCTGACCTGTCCTGCGTCACCGCTCTGCAGATACTTCCCGACCGTATACGAACCGACTGTCTTCGAGAACTACGTGCACGGTAAGCATGGCTTCACCTCTACCCGAGATACGCAAAACCGTCCGCCGCAATCAAAACAACACAGCGGGCGCATTCTAACGCGTTTTGAACAGACATCTTTGTCGATTACGTCCATATCGAGCTGTCGCTATGGGATACCGCCGGCCAGGAGGAGTTTGACCGCTTGCGCAGTCTGTCATACGGTAAGCCTTGTCCTGTTGCCCTGTGAAGTCGTTATTATCACCGCCCAAGCCTACTATACTAACACCCCCCCCTCCTCCTCCAGACGATACCGATCTTATCATGCTCTGCTACAGTGTCGACAGCAAGGACTCGCTTGAGAACGTCGAGAGTAAATGGGTGGGCGAAATTGCCGACAACTGCCCAGGAACCAAGCTGGTGCTTGTCGCCCTCAAGTGCGACCTGCGCGAGAGTGCCGACGACGAGGATGGCGACAAGGAGAACGGCGATCAGGCCCCAATGGGCGCAACATCCGATGCCACCGGCGCCTCAGCGACGACGGCCAATAACTCGTCCACAAACCCCGCCACTACGACCTCCAACACCGCCGCCGACTCAAAAACGCGGCCGCCCAAGGCCGAAAAAAAGCCTACCATCAACTACGACCAAGGCCTCGAGGTGGCCCGCCGCATCAACGCCCTGCGCTATCTCGAGTGCTCGGCTATGCGCAACCGTGGTGTCAACGAGGCCTTCACCGAGGCTGCGCGCGTGGCTCTGAGTGTCAAGCGGGACACTGACGATTACAAGTGCGTGCTTATGTGAGGCTGGGCTGCCGACCCAAGGGGAGGGGAGGTGTGATATACACATCTTTGCCTCTTTCTCTCTTTCTCTCTTTCTCTCTTTCTCTCTTTCTCTCTTTCTCTCTTTCTCTCTTTCTCTCTTTCTCTCTTCTCTCTACCTCTCTTCTCTTTCTTTCATTCTTTTCTCTTTCCATCATCTTATCCCTTCTCTTCTTCTCTGCTCTTCATTCTATATCTCTTTTTATTACTGCGCTTGTTGGTTTTTGCTCTTCTCTTTACTGCCCACATTCATACCTTCTCGTCCACCCCCTCTCTCGTCTATCTTTTTTCTCTCTTTTTTATTCTTCCCTCTGCGGAAAAAGTTGTACATATACCTTTTGCGCTCACGTTGTCGTTACTTGTTTGTCTTCGGCTTTGATAGAATTAATGTGTCATCCCCATTGACCCGTCTTCTAATCTACCATGCCGCGTGCTACTTAAGAGACCATGTAATGCCCATCTTGAACTAACCCTCTAAACTTTTGTGTTTCCCGTTCCCCTCTATGCCTTAGGCAGCGTCTCGGCTGGTTTGTCCTTGCTCTTCCAGAACAACCACGACACGGCCATGATCGCTTTGAGACCGCCAGACACCCAGATTGCTGGAGGCATGCCGCCGCTGGATCGTTGCAGCCAGCCTCCTACAATACCACCAAGCAATAACAAGACCATGGCATATACCCGGCGATTGCGCTTCTCGTTCTTGTGCAGCGGTGCAAGTAGCTGCGGGTCTGACAGGAGATCACAGTATAGTGACGTCAACACGCTTGTGGGCACCTCATTAAACCCTAGCACGCGACTACTGACAACCTGTCCGCCAAACTGAAAGGCCAGCAGGGAAACAGGCAGCAGCACAATGTACGACGACGACGACGAGTCATGCTCGCTGTCATGCAGGGCCACGCGCGGCGACACCGCACTGCGGCGGAACTGCGGGATCGCGCCGGCCTGCGTAATGACGGCCACAACCAGCACGCACACAGTCTGCAAGAGAAAGTTGAGCGCAAGCGTTGACTTGCGCCGCGCGCCGAGACGCCGGAACTGGCCAAAGACGAAACAGCCGGCCCAGAAGGCGCCGATGGACACGAGCGCCTTGATCCACAGTTGCGACTCGAGCGGCGGGAGGTGGGCGGCGCCAAGGGCGAGGAAGATGGTGTTTCCTGGTGGAAAAGGAAGGAAAGGAAAGGGTGTCAGCGTGATGGAGACGTGGGGAGTTATATGCGGACAGTGTTCTGTTCTACAGGTTTGGGTATATGTACACTGCACGAGGGAGGCCGGACCGGCTCTTTGATCCGTTCGCCTTACCTGTCTGCATGCCGACAAAGACGCCCGCGGCATTGAAAACAACCGAGTCGCAGAGCCCGGTCACCGCGCAACACGCCAGGATCGGCAGGTCAGAGAAGCGCGGGTCAATGTCATCGGCCAAGCGCTGGCGCCAGCTCCGGCGCAGAGAGGCGGCAAGCGGCGAAGAGTTGTCAGGAGAGAGGTCAGATAGAGCAGACATAATCCAGCTAATGATGGAGAGGGGGGGGCTCCAAGAAAAGCTTTGTGTGCGGGTTGTGTGCAGCTCTGATGTTTTGTTTGTGTCACGCAGAGAACAAGGAGACAAGAAAGCAAGCTCCAATTTGGGCGGGCGTGAGACTGTGACGCGCCGTGTTTACATTCCTGGTGAAGTGGGACAACAACCAATATTACCCGGGGCCAAAGCTTCTTATCGTGTAATCCTCATTAGACTCTAGACAGACAGGGAGCAGAGCATGCAGGCCGGATCGGCGTCTTAGTGGGGTTAGCGCGAATAACCCTAACATATGTGATCTTATTCTGCTGACAAGAGAGACAAAGCGACTGAGATTGTATGTACAGCATCCGACAACGGGGCTCGTGATTGGCAAGTTACATGTCGTCATTTTTGAGCCTTTTATTTCTACTGCGAGGGGGGTTGGGAAGAACGTAGGGTAGCGATTGATGAAGGCCTAGTGAGTATTTATACAGGTGAGATATACTTGGCGATGTTGGATATATTTATGCATAATTTCTGCACATACTTGCATTATTATTTATACACGTCTACATCAAGACTCAGCGTATAAGAAGCGTTCTAAGAACGACAGCTTTCAACCGAGCACATCGGAACAAGCCCTGGTTGCACAATTGGTTAGTGCGTTGGACTTTTACGAACAAGCTTCGAAATAGCCATCCAAAGGTTGCGGGTTCGAGTCCCGCCTGGGGCGCGTTTATTTTTTATGGGTGCTCTTCTAATGTTTCTGTTTTGTTTTTTGCTTCTTCTGCCTGGTCTTTGTTCCCTCGCTATGAGATGAGTCAACTGTCATGATTGAAGGGAGCGAGCAGACCGCATGCTGTTGGTGAAATATACCTTCTCCCTGTCTTATCTGCCAATATTAGGCTTAGGCTTTACTGCCGGCTGTCTGCATGTGATCCAGCCATATATACATACACACAACACACACTCTCTCTTCAAGCCAAGGCTGGCCTCGCCTTTTTGTCTGGGACAAGCCACGGAACGCCTTGTGAGGAGGACTTCATTGGGCGCATGTACCATTCAAATTACAGGCTGGCTAGCCACGACAATATCAGAGTACCAAGCCTCCCCTAGGCCCTTGGCGGGTGCGTCGTCTGTACCCCGGCCGGAGGGTTATGTATGTAGATAGAAGAATTAGGCTTGCAGCTGAGCTGTCGAACAACTTTGTCTTCCCCTTTTTCTTAGCCACCTCTCGGCTTCGGTGAGTGCACTATACAGCAGCAGCACAAGTAGGCTTGATTTTGGGTGGGATCGAGGATGGTGTTACCCCTGCATCTTCCTGCCAAGATAGCCCTTTTTCCTCTCTTCTACCTCCTCCCCCCCGTCCGACTCCACCCTTGACACAATTCGATGAATGGGAGGACTTGATTGGCAAGGGGATGCCGTTTGTAACAAGCGAGAATGAAGGAGGGAGCACGAAAAGAACCCAACCGGGAAATGGAAACTGAGGAAGCATGTGATGTAATTGTATGGGAGGAGCGGGCGGGGAGGAGAAGGAGGAGAGAGGGAGGGAGAGGGAGGGGGGAGGAAAAGAATGCTACCAAAGGGAGGAACTCACCCATACTTTGAACTGCACGACAACTGAATAGAAAGTCAAGACAAGGCAAAGAAACAAGTCTCTCAAGCTCGCACAACTTGAAACAACATCGCTATGCTTTCATGCAGCTGAGTGGGTGAGCCCGCTGAAAATGTGTTGATGGATGGCCCAAGCACGCTCTGAAATAGGTACCTGAAATATATACCATAAAAGCCTGTGTGCTAAGAAAGAAAAAACCAGTGCGTTGCATGGAAGTCATGGGAGAATCACGTTCACGGTCCGTTCTGAGAACAGCAGCAGAGAATAGACCACCCCACACAGGACGGGCCAGACTAAGATGGGAGAAAAGACTGAGCGACACAGGCGAGGGTTCTTCTGGCTCGCAGTAGTCACAAATGGCGGCGGCGGCGGCGGAGAAGGCGGACGAAGAGGCCAGGAGGCTACATGTGCGAGACAGAGGACGAGGGCAGGGAAGATCAGGAGACGTGAAAAGCGCAGCCATCGGGTAGTTGCGTGTTGGTGTTCAGACGAGCAGCAAACGCGCCGGGGGGGTTCTTGCCTTCTGGTTGGCGAGATGGAAAGAGACAAAAAAACAGACCCTCGAATGAGAACAAGTAGTTGCCTTCTTTGCCTTTAGAATTTGTCCAAACTTTTGGAGGGTTTTAGGCAGTTGCCTTCTGTGCTTTTAGAACTCGTCTGACCTTTTGAAGAGTTTGAGGCAGTTGCCTTGCTTGGAAAACGGCTTTTCTCCACTCTGTACCGATCCTGCCATTTTGAGTGAGCTGTGACACCTTCCTCTGGCTCTTGTCTTCTTTTCCCTTGTCTTTTCTTCATTTTTTTCTTCCTCTTCCTTGCCTTCCGTTTTGTTTCCTCTTCTTTTTCCTTCTTTTTCTTCTCTTCTTCTCGGCTCAACCTCTTCAATACTTCCTGTTCACCCGCACTTCTTTGCGTCCTGAGCTGAGAGACTCGCTTCTTCTCTCCTGTCCACGCTCCTTTTATCTTTCCTTGCCGATCGAAAGACATTGACTACGAGAGACGGTCTGGATATCGTCTTGCAACACACTCCTTTGGGATCTATTACGACATAGTATCTTTATTCTATCCTTCAACTCTCACCTTACTTTTTACTTCGCGCTTTACCTCCTACGCCCTTCCCCCTCCATTTTTTGCAACATGGCATCCAGATATCTGGTTGCCTTGCTGGCCTCGATGGCTGCCCCTGTGCTGGCCCAGGTCACCACTGACTGCAATCCCATGGAAAAGTCATGTCCCAACAACCCGGCCCTCGGCACCACGCACGAGTGGAACTTCACATCGCAGCCCGATTCCAGTGTATGGAAGCAAAAGGTCAACGGCGTGACCTTTGACCCGGAACTGGGGGCCAAGTTCACCGTGGCCAAGCAGGGCGACTCGCCTACGTTAATGTCCAACTTCTTCTTCTTCTGGGGCCGCACCGAGATGATGATGCGCTGCGCGAGCGGAACGGGAATCATCAGTTCCATGATGTGGCTGTCGAAGGACCTGGATGAAGTGGACTTTGAGTTCATGGGCACGCAGCCCAAGCGCGCAGCTTCAAACTTCTTTGGCAAGGGTATCGAGGACTTTGGCAACGGTGGCTATCACGACACTAGTTTTGACACCCAGGCTGACTTCCACAACTACACGGTTGACTGGACCGAGAAGTACCTCAAGTGGTACATTGACGGCCAGCTGATCCGCACGCTCACTCCCAACGAGGCCAACAGCTCGTACACCTTCCCGCAGACGCCCATGCAGTTCTACATTGGCATCTGGGCCGGTGGCGACCCGCGTCTGCCGCAGGGCACGCGGGACTGGGCCGGTGGCGATACCGACTACAACGCAGGGCCCTACAGCATGTACGTCAAGAGCGTCAAGATCACCGACTACAGCAACAACAGCAAGGAGTACGAATGGAGCGACCGATCGGGCATGGCCCAAAGCATCAAGGTTATCAACGGCACCAGCAGCGTCTTGGCTGCCATCAACAAGGCGCCTGAAAAGTCGTTTTCCGACAAGTTCAACGACCTGTCCACCGGGGCCAAAGTAGGCATCTTTGGCGGAGCTGGCGCTGTCGGCTTGGCTGCCGTGGCTGCCGGCCTGATGTACTTTATAAGACAGCGCAAGCGCGGTGCTGCCGAGGCTGCAGCTGCCGAAAAGGCTGCCGAGGAAAGCCGCCGCGAGAACGACGCCATGGCTGCCCAGGGCATCAACCCCGACGCCTTCAATGGTGCAACGGGCGCTGAATACAACCCGCTCACACAACAAGACACCAACTTTGCCGCAAACTCCATGCCCAACACCCCCGTCAACCCCCAGGGCCCACTTGATTCTTACGGTGCGCCAACCATGAGCGGCATGTCTAGATCGACTATGGCTGCGGGAGCTGCAGTCGCAGCCGGCGCAGGAATGGCTGCTGGCGCCTATGCCGCCCAGCTTGGCAACCGGAATCCTTCCAGCGGCAGCAGCCAATTCAACGAGCGCTACGCATCTCCCGCCCCCAGCGGCATGTCTGCCAACAACAGCCACATGTATCAGAATGGCGGCATGGCGTCGCCTAGCCCTTACGGAAACGGCGGCTATGGCAGCAACCCCCACAGCCCCACGGGCGTCATGCCACCGGGGAATGGGATGCCGCTCTCGAACGGTGGCTATGGCGGGCCCGGCGCGTATGAGCGTGTAGGCTCGCCGGCCAACAACGGAGGGTATGGACACCCGAGCCACGGTGGCTATGCCCCGGAGATGTCCTCACCATATGGCGGGGATTACCCGTCCCCAGTCCCCCCATCATATGGAGGAGGCTACGGACATGCAAATGGCTCGATCCCGCTTCAAAACAGAAACCCCACGATGCCGCATATGGGCAACAATGGCTTCCATTGAAGAAATGTCTAACGTCACGGAGAAGTGTGTCTGTCTGTCTGCGGGGAAGCTTGTTTATTTGTTGGCGGTGTTTTCATGCATGGGGTTGCTTGGTCTGCTCAATCAGCGTTGTTATTTTTAGAATCACTTTACATTTATATTTCTGCATCACACACGCTTTGTGTTGGTTGGCATTGCCGCACATGTTCTAAATGTCATGCCGTGGTGATGGACGTTACATAACCAGACCCTAAGAATAACCCTAGGACGACTTATACCGATTTGCCCTGCGCCATCCCGAGCAGGCTTTGTAGTGTCACGCTCTTTGGCCGTTCAATGGGCAGCCCCAGCACGCGATCCCAGATTAGCTGCGCCAAGGGGCCGAGACCACGACTCACTCCAAAGGTGGCTGTATAGTAAAGTGTTTCCTTAAAGCCATAGTGGTGGAACAGCACGCCTGAGCTAGAGTCGACGTTGGGGTATGGGTTGTTTGTCTTGCCGTGGGCTTTGAGAACTTGGGGCGCTATGCGGCTGTTGAGCTCGACGATCTTGAACACGGGGTTGGCCATGATGTCAGGCTGCGAAGCTGCAAAGTCCATGAGAGCTGAAAAACGGGGATCGGGCTTTCGGAGCACGGCGTGGCCGTATCCCGGGACCACACGGCCCGAGTTCAGGGTGGACCACAGGTAGTCTTTAATGTCGGACTCGGTGTAGTTTTCGGGAATAGCATCCTTCATTTGAATAGTCCATCGGAGGACTTCTTGGGCCGCGAGTCTGGACCAAACAATGTTAGTTCCAGCAGACGAGGGGGGGGGGGGGGGGGGGAGAGAGGGGACTAATAAACTTACCCGTGCAGGGGACCGGCTAGGCCTTGGAGACCTGCACTGTAGCTGAGAAAGGGGTCACTGAGAGCGCTCCCGACAAGATGGGTGGCGTGAGCCGAGACATTGCCGCCCTCATGGTCGCCATGAAGCGCCAGATACAGGCGGAGCAGGTCTTGAAAGCTCTCGTGTTGCTTCCCGCCTTTGCCCAGCATCACAGCAAAGTTGTAGGCCCAATCGCCGTTGGGATCAATGGCCGGGACCTTGGAGCCGCTGTTTTCTCCGGCGCCGTAGCTGTGAGCGTATATGGTGGCCGCGATGGTGGGGAGCTTGGCAAGCAAGGAAATGACGTCATCAAAGATGGGCTCCCAGTAATCGGCTTTTCCGAGGCCGTTGGCATATGCCATGGCGAACTTTGACATGTGACTTAGGGAAGCCACGGCCATGGCAAAGGCCGTCATTGGGTGGAGGTCCTTGGGGAACGAGAGAAGCAGTTGCTTGGTAAAGGCCGGCAGCTCAGCTTTGCCGGCTAGCTCGGCGCTGAAGGCGCGGGTCTGTTCAACCGAAGGCAGTTTGCCCGTGAGCAGGAACCAGAACATGGCTTCGGGCAGCATCTGCTTGCCGGACCTTCCTTTGGGCAGAAGATGCTGGCACTCGGCAATGGTTTTACCGTGGAACCGGATCCCTTGTTCGGCATCCAGGGCTGATCCTTCCCAGACCATGGCGCGGAGGCCACGCATACCTCCCACTACATGCGAGACATTCAACGAGCCAATGGATGTAGAGCCATGGGCCTTGACTTCTTTGAGCAATTCACGCTTCGCGGGGATGACCGACCGGAGCACATCCTTGAGGCCAGGCTCGGCAGTGGCATAGGATCGGGATAGCCGTGGGGCTATAGATGCTGCGGGCCGGGGCTATTTCAATCTGGTGTTAGCCGTGGGTTGATAGAAAGGACAAAGTTATTGTGCAAGGATCGCCATGTATACCTTGAAGACGGAGGCAGCGAGAGCAGTGGCTCGTTTGGAGTACATGATGATGATTCAGTCGGACACAGCAAACAAAAATGGGAGTAAAAGCGCGCAGCTGGTATCACGAAGGAGAGATGCGGATAAAGAAGCGCAAATATAAACAAGTAAACAAACAGGCTTGCTAACTAGAGACACAGACAGATGCAGCAGACGGCTCAGACTAGAAGATGCAAATCGTGGCAAATCAAGGGAAGGCAAGCAGAGGACGTTTCAATACCATGGACAGGCGGGAGGACAAAGAATCAGGAAAGATAAAGAACCCTCGGCATGTCTTATATGCTTCGGCCGCGAGTTGGGGGTTGGAGTAACTGCGGAACTATGTGAAGCACACAGCACCGTTTGTAGATGGTCACATGACAGCTAGTGAGTGAGTTGCAAGTACTGTAGTGTACTGTATGGTACCACTGGCCAAAGACTGAGCAGCAGCCACAGCAGCAGCAGACGGGCTGTATATAGCCAGACAAAGGAGATCTGCGGACGCGGATGCACTCCTGCACAGGCGGAAAGCAGAGCTTTCTTCCTGTTGCCCGCCAAGCCCTGGGGTTCTGTTCTGGCTGCTCAGGCGTGAACGTGAACTAGTGTGAGACAAAACTCCAAAACTTTGGGGGAAGGCCGACGGAAGCCGAGGTGCTTGAAGTGTATAGGGTTAGCAAGGGTTACAAGAGCTAGACCGAGACTGTTCACGTAGGGGGAGTGCAGCGTCACAGAAGTGTCCAAGACAGTATCAACACGGTCAATTGTTGTTTTAACAAGGGATAAGAACTACACAAGATCCTGCACATGCAAACGCAAACGCAAACGCAAATGCACACGCACAGCGCCATGACCGCCGCTACTCCAGGCTGCTCTTGAGCGCATTGTTTGTCGGCGCCGGCGCGCTGGGCCCTTCAGGAGTGACGTACGCCTTGGTCATGCCGCCATCAACCACCATGTCATGGCCGTTCACAAACGACGCCTCGTCGCTGGCCAGGAAGAGAACGGCCTTGGCCTGCTCAATGGCCTCGCCGAACCGGCCGGTGGGGAAGTGCACCGTGCGGCGCAGGCGCTTTGCCTCATCATCGCCCAGCCAGTCCTGCAGCAGTGGGGTGTTGAGGGGCGCGGGGCACAGCGAGTTGAAGCGGTAGCCCTCGCGCGCATGCACAATGGCCAGCTCGCGCGTCAGCGCCAGAACAGCGCCCTTGGATGCCGTGTACGCCAGCTGGGGCGTGGCAGCTCCAACCAGCGCCACCACCGACGCCGTGTTGATCACGGAGCCCTTGGTCTTCTTGTTGCGGCGGAGGGCCAGGACGGCATGCTTGCTGCCGAACCATACGCCCTTGACGTTGATGTTCTGCGTCAAGTCCCAAATGGCCTCGGGCGTGTTGACGGCGTCATCGTCCTTGGCGTGCATAATGCCTGCATTGTTGAAGATGATGTCAAGCCCGCCCCACGGGTCCAGCGCCTCGCAGAGAGCCTGGACTTGGGCCTCCTTGGAGACGTCACAGATCTGTAGAAGCATGGTTAGTACATGGAGCGCCCCTCTCCCTCCCCTCGTCTGGGTCTGGACACAGATACAGCCAACTTTCATACCTGTGTCTCGACCTTGCCGGCGCCCGGTACTAGTTCAAGCACCTTGGCCTTGGCCTTCTCTAGCGCAGGCCCGGAGATATCGGCCATCAGGACATTGGCACCCTCCTGGGCAAACAAAATCGAGGTCTCAAGACCGATGCCGCTGCAGGAGAAGAAGGAAAGAGGAAAGTCAGTTGGGATGGTCACGTGCTGCTGGAGTAAGGGTGGCATGGAGTTAAATACCCGGCAGCACCGGTGATGACGGCGTTCTTGCCAGCCAAGCGTCCCGGCATCGTGAATGCAGAAGAATATGGCGGGGGATAACAAAGATAAGAAGACGAAGGAGACAAGACAACCAACCAGTCTGGGGGAGGGAAAGCACAGACAACGGCAGCGAAACGAGGAGAAGGACAGAAGAAAAAGATGAAGAAAAAAGAAAAAAGAAAAGAAAAGGAAAAAAGAAAAAGAAAACAGGCGTCAGGCAAGATATAAAATGCACAACTAAAAGAATCGCTAGACTAGATGAATGATGATGATGAAGGGGAGGAGAAGAGAGGGAAAAAAAAAGGAAACAACGACTCGGGCCGGACCAAGGTAGGAAGGCCCCTTTTGACTTCGTCTCAACAACAAAGGAAACTACCCGCGCAGTATTCAAGGAAGACGAGGGCCCACTGATTACAGGCCAGATTGGTGATCTCGTGATCAGAAAATGAGGGAAGGAATCTGCCTGCAAAAGCGAGAGAGCTGAGGAAGAGAAGAAGAGAAAAGAAAGAAAAAAAAAGGCATTAATCCACGATAAATGGTGTCACGGCAGCTCGCTATCATCGAGTATCAGGGGTTTTGCTAGGCCAAACTCGTTCCTCTATCTATGCATCACCCAAAGAGGCAGTTGCCGGCAGGATTGAGACTGACGGCAATTGCCACATACGTACTTACACGACGTGCCAGCAGCGGGCGGACCGGCTTTCGGCGGGGTACTTGGTTGTCTGGCTGGGGCCTGATAAAGAAAAGAGAGGAGGAAGGAAGCGGCGTGCATCCAGGAGGCATGAGGGAAGAGAGGGGACGAGGGAGGGGAAGAATCAGGCTAGAGGTGTGCTGGGCTGTCGCTACACTATACTACAGTAGAGATGTATACTGTACTAGATATGTACGCTGCACTGCACTTGCAGTTCACGCTGCGTGTCTATCGTAAATTCAAGACCCGTCAAATTCATTGGGCCGCTTTATCTGCTAGTCTCCATCTGATTTAGGTTATCTTGAGGGGCACAACGGACCGCTACAAAAAAACCAGTGACATATCAGATTGAAGCCCATGGTCACAAAGGAAGCTAAAGTGACACAAGCAAAGGCAAGCAGGGAGAAGGACCCTAGAAAACAAAGCGGATGACGACTCATTGGCCCATATAGGCAGGCAATTTGCATTCCGAGACGTATCGTTATCACGTGTATTGGGGGGGAATAACCCTTGTGTCATGTGAACGAAGCAGAAGAAGAAATTACTACTCGGACCGGGTTAACAATCTGGAAAAGAGAATCAAAGAGCATCCAACCATTCATTCATACCTTGCACAACAAGCTCACCTTCAGTGGCTGCCTCGAATGACTTGAATACCTGTTTCACACTGGTGAATTTGATGACATTTTCGTCTTCATCAGATAGGATTGTGTTGTGTGGCTGTCGGGGGGGGGGGGCAAGTGACATGCTGTGGTAAGAGTGAATGGCGATATCTGTAGAGTGTATGTTTGGAGGTGAGGCAGAGACAGAGACGGAAGAGGCAGAGTGGTCAGTGAAGGGTGACAAAGGAGACGAGAAAAAGTCTCTTTGTAGAGATGCAACAAACATCGTGGATGTAGTCACGTAGTGGCAGTCGCAGTCGCAGTCACATGACTGCGGTCTTGTTGGTGGCTGCCGCCACGGCAACTATGAGAACTGTCATCGGCCGACAGCAGGAAACTGCCTAATCCGGACTGTAATACCAAATGGCTCTGGAAACCCAGATAAATGCGGAGTATGCTTGTTCATCCGGCCGCTGTTAGTTATGATTAGGGTCACAGACCCTAATAATAGAGTGCATGAAGCTTGCAAGCTGGCAGCTCTCACCCTCTTTCACATACCATCACGATACCTGCATTGGCACTCATCAACTTCCCCACTTAGCTGTGGAGTGCCCTACGACAATGGCATCATCTTCAGGCACACAGACTGCAGGGCCAGTGCAGCCTGTAAAGCTGTCGTTACCCTTGGTAAGTACGTCAGCCAGTCAATCAATTAATCATGGCCATAACCAGCATGAGCATTGATATCGGCGACGTTGTCCCCTACCTCGGCAACCGACGGACCGAGCTAACCATCCTGTCCTCTACCCGCGTTCGCACCCGCAGAAATACCAGCAAGAAATCTTCCAGGAAGTCCGGGCCGAAGATGAGCTCGTCATCATGGCCCGCGGCCTCGGCATGCTCCGGCTGGTCGCCAATCTGCTGCACTCATATGACGCCGCCGGCAACAACTTGATTCTGCTGATGGGCGCCAACGAGCGCGAGGCTGCCTGGCTCAGTCGAAGCCTTGTTGAGCACAAGGTGGCCAGTGGTGCCCCCAAGGCGCGTGGCCTCACGTGTGTTGACTCCAAGGAAACGCCCAAGACGCGCCAGGAAATGTACGCACGGGGCGGCCTGTTTTCCGTGACGGCGCGTATTCTGATTGGCGATATGCTGTCGGGCGTGGTCCGCGCTGAAAGCGTCACCGGCATCGTGGCCATCCACGCCCAAAAGTTCACGGCCACCAGCAACGAGGCCTTCATCCTGCGCGTGTGGCGCGGGAAGAACCGCACCGGCTTCTTCAAGGCATTTTCCGACACGCCCGAAGCTTTTACGCGCGGCTTCTCGCAGCTGACCAAGATGCTTGGCTTGTTATTCCTGCGCAAAGTGTCGTTGTGGCCGCGCTATCACATGACAGTGGCCAGCAGCCTGGAGGGCAAGCGCCGCGCCGAGGTGATTGAGCTGGAAGTGCCCATGACCGACGCCATGCTTGACATCCAGAATGCCATCAAGGAGTGTGTCGAGCAATGCGTTCAGGAGATCCGCAAAACCAACACAGGCCTCGACCTCGAGGAGTGGGATGCCAAGACTGTCATGCTGCAGAACTTTGACGTCATGATCCGCCGCCAGCTGGACCCAAACTGGCACCGCATCAGCAACAAGACGCGGCGCATTGTGGCCGACTTGACTGTGCTCCGCGCTCTGCTTCAGTATGTGCTCGAATACGACGCGGTTGCCTTCCTGGAGCATCTCGACTACATTCATGCCACATATGCCCCGGCCCCAGGATCGATGCGCAACACCGAATCACCATGGATGTTCCTCGATGCCGCACAGACCATCTTTGAATCTGCTCGGAAGCGCGTCTATGCCGCCGAAAGATATTCGGCCAAGCATGGAGACGATATCGATGCCCTGAGGCCGGTGCTGGAAGAAATGCCCAAATGGGCCATTTTGGCAGAGGTCCTGGAAGAAATCGACCAAGACATCCAGACTGCCGGCCCATCGCGAGACGACTCCAGCGGATGCATCTTGATTATGTGCCAGTCTAGTGCTACCTGCCGACAGCTGCGAGACTACCTGCAAACCATGCATCTCCGACCCCAAGACACAGAGCCGGCCGTCAAGGGAAACGACCAAGCCCCGGCCGGCAATCAGTACACCTCGGCATCCTATTTGATGCGCCGGAAGCTCCGCACATATCTGCGCAGAAAGCGAGAGTTTTCAATTCGAAAAGCTACGCTGTACTCGGACACGCAAAAGTCTCTCAACAGGGCTGTTGATCTCACCACTGGCCAGGCCCGAGGGGGCCGTGGCGCAATGCGCGGCGGCTCCAGTGCCAACAAGCGCCGCCGCGTGCGTGGTGGAGGCACTGTTGGGGGAAATCCGTCTCGTTCCGAGAACGGGGCCGTGGCTGCCGTGACCGAGACACCGGCGCAGGTAGCCAGTCTGATGAATTCCATGGATGACATCCAGGCTCAGAATCCCGAAGTCGACCACCGGGTAGATTTCGTGCAAGACGAGTTTGACGACATGGAGCAGCAATACGGCCTCCTGTCTCTTCAGGACCTTGTCGTGATCCATGCGTACGACGGCGACGGCGATGACACCATGCTGGAGCAGGTCAAGCCGCGGTATATTGTCATGTATGACGTCGATGCCGCCTTTATCCGCCGCATTGAAGTGTACCGTTCGTCGCACAACGACCGCGATGTGCGCTCGTACTTTATGTACTATGCCGACAGTGTCGAAGAAGAGCGCTATCTATCGTCTGTGCGCCGCGAAAAAGACGCCTTTACTCAGCTTATCCGCGAACGCGCCAGCATGACTCTGACGCTGGACGTGCCCAAGGACGCCAGAAACAGCGAAGAGGACCAGTTTCTCAGCCGCATCAACACACGCATTGCAGGCGGCGGCCGGCTGGGCCCCGCTGCTGCCCGCAAGGTCTCGCCGCGCGTCATTGTCGACATCCGCGAGTTCCGATCGTCGCTACCACCGCTGCTGCACGGCCACGGTATGGACGTGGTGCCGTGCCAGCTGACAGTGGGCGACTACATCTTGTCTCCGCGCATATGTGTCGAGCGCAAGGCCATCTCTGATCTTATCCAGTCGCTCAACTCGGGCCGGCTGTGGACCCAGTGCGAGGCCATGTTCCGACACTACGCTTCGCCGCTGCTGCTTATCGAGTTTGACCACAACAAGTCCTTTACGCTTGAGCGCTTTGCCGACATGGGCGGCGGCGGTGGCGGCGGCGGCTCGTTCAATTCCTCGGCGGGCGCCAGTGTCGGCTCGGATCTGCAGGGCAAGATTGTGGCTCTGACACTGGCGTTTCCGCGACTGCGCATCATCTGGTCTTCATCGCCATACGAAACTGCTGAGATCTTTGAAAGCCTCAAGAGCCAGGAGACCGAGCCAGATCCGCGGGCTGCCGTCGAGGCTGGGCTGACAACGGGCGAGAAGGAAGCCGGTGACGGCCACCTTGAGCCGACGCTACAGGCCATGATGGCGGCCATTCCAGGCGTCACGCCGGCTAACATGGCGGCGTTGACGCTGAAGGCGAGGAATATCAAAGACCTAGCGAATACAGAAAGGGATGAGTTGACCAAGATAGTGGGACCGGAGAACGCAGGCAAGATTGATTATTTCTTTAGCAGAAATCTGGCACATTAGCTGGCCATGGCACCAGGGAATCGAAACGTGTGTGCTACAGCTACAGTTACAGCCACGGCTAGCTACGGCTACGGCTACGCATTCATCGCCTACTTGCCGGTAGCTTGTAGCCAAGAAAGTTTGTCCATGACCTTACTAACAAACGGGACGGGCCCTTAAAACCACTCTATACCGTTTCAATGTATCGCCGCATCTCCCAGTCTGTCACGGCCTCTTCCCACTGACGCACCTCGTGCATGCGCGTCCCAGAAAAGTGGTCCACAAAGTCATCTCCAAACACCTCACGCGCAACGCTGTCCTTACTAGCGAAGCGCTCGGTGGCCTCGCGCAGACTCTTGGCCAGTCTTTCGCCCTTATCGGCATTGCTTCCCACAGCGTCGCCCTTGGCCAACGGAGGACACGGCAGAGCCAGCTGCTTTTGCACTCCCCGCCAGCCGCAGCCTAGGATAGCTGCCATGACCAGATGTGCGCTAGCATCGGCGCCACACGTGCGGATTTCAAACCGGGTGGCACTGGGCTTGGATGTGGGGGGCGCAATCATGCGAATGGAAGCTCCACGGTGCTCCAGACCCCATGATACGGTAACCGGAGCCCAGAAGTTCTCGACCAGACGCTTGTAAGAGTTGATTGTAGGTGCCAGCATGGGCATCACATACGGCAGGCCTTCTAGGATGCCGGCCAAAAAGTGACGGCCAAGGTCTGTCACCCACTCGAGATCGGGATACTCGGGGTTAGGATCGGGCTCGGAGCGAGCAAACAGGTTCTTGCCGGTTGCCTGGTCAATCACAGAAACATGAATGTGTCCGCTGTTTCCAGGGAGGCCTTGAATGGGCTTAGCCATGAAGCACGGCACAATGTTGTACTTGGTCGAAGTGGATTTGAGGGCAAACTTGAACAGATTGGCGCGGTCGGCCATCTCGGCAATATCGCCATACTCTAGAGCAGCTTCAAAGACGCCCGGGCCGCTCTCTGTATGCCATCCCTCAATGTCACAGCGGAACTTACGACATGTCTCAAAGACGTCGTAGTAGAAGTCCTTGTTGTGGACAGGGCGTGTCATACTGTAGCCAAACATGCCTTGGGTGAGAGACTGGAGGGCACTGGGGGGATTGGTCTTGAGGAACTCGGCGGGTGAGGGATCCGAGTTGGGCGCCTTGAAGGTATAGAACTCGTATTCCGCTAAATGAAAATGTTAGCATACATGTGGCTATGTCTGAATGAAAGTGGGTGGTTTACCTCCAGCCAGGGCACCGAAGCCCTCGGCGGCAAGCTTGTCTGTGATGCCTTTCAGAAGGCTGCGCGGGCACGCACAGATGGGCTTTTGGGTATCGGGGTCGAGGAAGCTGACCAGAAACAACGGGATATTGTCTTCCCACGGAATGCGCCGGAAGCTCTTGGGGTCAATAACAGCGATAAGATCCCGGTAGCCGTTGGCCAGGTTGCTGATGGACAGTTCCTGTTGGTAAGTGCTATCGTGCATGTCCCAGCCGAAGATTACAGAGCAAAAGCCAAAGCCAGACTGCAGGACAGAAAGGAACTTCTTCTTGGACATGAGCTTGCCGCGCAGAATGCCGTCAGCGTCGATGCCGGCGACCTTGACCTTGTGGTCATTGGCGAGAAGGCTGGGCAGGCTGTCGAGGGTGAGTGGTGCGGATTCTGACATGACGAGGGGGAGAGAGAGAGAGAAGAGAGAGAGAGAGAGAGAGAGAGAGAGAGAAGAGAAAGTGTTTTTGAGAACAAAAGAATAGGGTTTGCAGCAAGAACAATAAACACCGAATAAAAAAGAAATACCAACAAAGAAAATGTTGCCAAATGTTCACCAAATTGCCTCAGCGTGAAGTCCCGATAAATCAGAGGTGCGGTCGTTGAAGTGGGGTAGCCGCCAAGCCGTCGTTAAAGTAGCAAAAGAGGGCGAGAAAACAAAAATGTCGTAATGAGACAACGAGAGAGGAAGAGGAAGAGGAGAGAAAGAAGAAAAAGAAAAAGAAGACAAAGAAAAAGAAAAAGAAGAAGAAAAAAAGCCCCGAACAGCTGCAAAGAGCAGGCTGAGGCTGGGGCTGGATGGGACGTGGAGAAGAGGGGGAAGATATATTCCCGGGCCGGGTGCGGACTGGCCTTGATAGGAAGAAAGAATGAATGAATGCATCAATGAATGAATTGAAAAAAAAAGGGCCGCGGAGGAAATTCTGAGATGTTGATGTTTAGTGCCTGATATATCGGGAGCTAAGAAACGATGGTAAATCAAGCAGTTGCCAGTAGCGGCAAGAATCACTGCTGTTGCTGCTTCTGCTGCTTCTGTTGCTGCTAGACTACAAGACACCTGCCTTTTTTAAATCACCAGACCGCCACGACTGCTCTTGCCTTTGCCCCAACTTCTATCTACATCTGTCCGTCCTATCCCATTCCGTGCCGTTCCATCCACTATCGTATCGTATCGTATCGTATCACAAAGCTCGGCTGTTTCCTCTTCCCTGACTTCTATCTCCCCTTGAAGTCTCCTCTTTTCCTTCTTCCTTCCCTTCTTGGCTATCTCCAAGCTTTCCCTTCCCTCCCATCAAGCTGGACCCCTGCATCCTATCAAAAGCCCCACCTCGCGCCTGCATTCTGTAATCCTTGATGCGTAAAGTGGTGAGCCTCCGACCGATAAGAAAGCAAGTACCAACGTGACAAAGTGACAAAGTGACAAAGTGACCAAGCGACTACACAAATCGCCCGTCCCAAACAAAGGAGGACATTTCAGGCCGCGGAGTCGGACGAAAGCAAGCACGTATTTATATTTCCAAGTATATATGCACATATGCACACATGCACACATGTGCACATGTAACACCCCCTCGCCCCCCTCCCTGCTGTGCCGTGGCATCAGCCATCAATATCAATCCAAAGCCTACCCCGTCGTCATTTCAGGTCCACAGTGTTTGTGTGAAACCCAATGGGACCTAAGTCAACATGCTCTGTAAAACAGGCCAGCAAGTCGTGAGCTTCTCCCATTGGTCTCATGACACATACATGCGTGGACCGGTATACATGTAGTGATACAGACACATAGAGACGTGCTTGACTGAGCAGAGACACTATGCTGGTCTCCGAAACTACCAAGTGCGATGCAGAAACACAGAAAACAATAGAATGCTTCGACTAAACATAGAAGCTGTACAAAACGGCCGCCAGGTATCAGCCAATACACAGTAGCCACCCCGCCTACTCCATGCACTTATATAGTGCGCCTAGCTGCCTCCACTCGACTCACAAACCCATCTCTTCGCCCAAATATACACCACCGCTTTCGCTCTCTTTTTTTTTTCATTTGCTTTCGGCCTTCTTTCGCAGCTGTGTCTTGACCCAGTTCGCCACGAGCTCGTCGTTTGGCTGCTGGGTATGTTTTAGGCTGGTGCCCAGACCAGACGACGAGCCAAGTTGGATCTTCCCTACAGCCTCGGCCGTGGTTTCGATAGTGGCATCCACTGTAGCTTCGCTCTGGGTGGCCTGGGCACTTCCATCATCTCCAGAGCTCTCTTTTTGCTCGTCCTTTTCCCTTTCCTTTTTCTCTGCCTCTTGCTCTTGCTCTTGCTCTTGCTCTTGCTCTTGCTCTTCCTTGATTACGAGAGGTTTTGTCACGCTTGCGAGCCACGCGTGTCGTAGGAGAGCCGTGTATGTGGGCCGATGCGTTGGGTTCTTGGCCAGACAACTGGCTACAAAGTCCTGTGCCGTACTCGAATATCCAGTCTCGGGCAGTTTGGGGGCATCTCCCTTAACAATAGTCTGTACCATGCCATGATATGTTAGCTTTTCATTTCCATTAAACATCCATTCGATTCCATGCTGGAAGAAACTTACGTTCAGCTGAACGAGAATACTGGCATTGACGTCGTACGGATATTTTCCCAGGGCGCACTCAATAATGGTTAGCCCCAGACTCCAAATATCGCTCTGGACACCATACGACCCGTCTTCTTCAGCCTTCACCGTGGGATTGCTATAAATACGCTCGGGTGGCATGTAGCTCTGGCAACCAATGTTCGTATTGGCCTTGCTAGCAACCAGATCACCACTAACTCCAAAGTCGCAGATTTTGACTTGACCTCGGGTGTTGACTAGGATGTTGGTGGGCTTCACATCGCGATGAATTATGTTGTGTGTCTCCTTGAGTTCGTTAAGGCCCAGCACTGTAGCCAAGGTAATGTGTTGCAAAACGTCCTCGGGAATACCGTCTTTGTAAAGCTTGTCAATGGACCCGCCGTCCATGTACTCGATGCACATGTAGACAAAGCCATCCTGCATAAACGCGCCATAAAAGTCGATAATGTATGGCGAAGCGCACTGGTGTAGAATCATGAGTTCTTTGGCAATCGTCTTGAACTTGGCCTTGTCCAGCTCCATGCGGATTTCTTTCATGGCCATAATGGTACCGCTAAGCCCGTCCTCCATGTTCTTGGTGTCGGGATTCGCATCCGATGATGAATGATTAATCAGCGGCTGTGACCCGGAGAGACCTCGACCCATGCGTGGCTGCTTTGACTTGGCATGTCGCACTTTGTAGACTGTGCCATAGTTGCCTTTGCCTAGCTCTCCCAACGACTCAATCTCGTCTAGCGACATTCTATACGTGTTCCCATTGGCAAAGTGTACGCCATCCTTTGTGAGGGTTGCGGAGCCGTTAAAATTGAGCCAGCCCTGCTCCGGGTTGATGAATTCTCGAAAGTCGTCGATTTGGGAGCCACCAAAAGTAGGTCTTGAATCGTTAGGGTTGGCTACCGCTCCTGAAGCTGCATCAGCTGATCCAGACCCAGCGGCTGACGCAGGAGAAGAGGCACCACCCATATCAGAAGCATTAAGGTTCATTTTCATTCCCAGCCCACGTCGCGCGGCCAGACCGGCTGCCTTGGAAAACTTGCCGGGTAAAGGGGAGCTTTGTGTCTGGGTAGGTCCAGATGGTCTGCCAGGGAGGCTCAAATTCATGGAGGGAGCACTTGCGGTACCTGAAGGACCAGCACCGGCTTGAATGCCTGCAGATCCTAAACGGGCTGCAACGAGACCGCCTTTGGTTGACCCTCCAGGCACAGTACCTAGCTTTAGAGCTGATTGGTTGTTTTGAGAAAAAGAGTTATTTGACGACGAGCGGCTGTTCATGAGGTCGAGAAGACGGTTTCTTGACGTCGAAGGAGTGTCACTGGTAGAGCAGAGACTAAGGCCGGAAGATATGGCTGGCTGACGCTGGGTTTTCAAGTGATTGAGGGGGTTTGTAGATACATGCGCATTTCCAGTATCGGGTATCTGGCGCAATGATGGTACGCGTCGGTTACCATCTGCTGAAAGAGCGGAGACAGCTGATGAGGAGTTGCCGGCAGGATCAACAGAGGGAGAATCGGAATCGGGCGGAGAGGTGGAAGCAGCTTCCGAGTTGTCGGATGAAGCTTTGGACCCAGAAAAGGTACGCCGAAGCATGTCGCGGGGACTGAACTTTCCAGACATTTTTTTTTGGAGACGAGAGAAAAAAAAATAACAATAGCAAGTTGGATAAAACAAGAAGACTTGAAGACGTCGGGATATCGGTTGGTATTGCTGTAGTGATAGCAGCTGGTATCTACCTGATTCTTGAAATCAGGTACTCGAGATTCGATCGTGTCGTGTGGCCTGAGGGGCTGCTGAGTTATAGGAGTAACTCTGTGGCTTCGGCTTCTTCAAGTCAGTGATTATGATTTGATTGGCAAAGAATAAAACAAGCTTCGACGGGTTTGAGATTTGAGAGGTATAGATGGGGTAGGTTGCAACTTGATCTTGGAGGAGGCGTGTGATAAGGACAATTGCTGACTGACTTGGTAGTGCATGCAGACAGGACTGACTAATTGGCTTGACTTGTATGAAAGGGTGACCGAGAGTGAAGAAGCGAAGTAGGATAAGAAAAGAGACATGTATGTATGCACATGAGTACGGCCGATAGGAGCGAAGTAGGTACAATACAACCACCTCAATTTCTCAAGTGTGAGTGAGTGGCACCTGTAAAGGTAAGCAAGATTGAGGCCAGGTCAGGGGTTGGTCGTCAAAAGAAAGCTTCAAGATTTGTTTCGGGAAGGGTGGTGTGGAGGTATGCCAATGTGTCTGGAAGAATAAATAGTAGCAGCAGAGAGAGAAAAGAAAAAGAAAAGGAATAAGAAAAGAATCTTCAAATAAATTGAGGCCCAGAACAAGAAAATTTGATAGAATCTTCAAGCTAGAAAAAAAAAAAAGAACGTGTGGTCAAGACCTGTAATCTCTAAAGATTGGGGCGATTGATGGAGGTTTAAAAGGAGGCCGGCTTTTGAGAGAAGGCGGGGAGGGGAGGGGGTGAGAGGCCAGTAAAATCCGAGTCAGGATCAAGATTCAAAATCAACAGAAATCGGATCGGATTAAAAACGAGGACAAGGCGTTGCTGCTCTTGACTCGATAGCTACTTGGCAAGCCAGAGGCTCTGCGAGATGAAAATGATGGAATTTGATGAGTTTTAGGGCGAGTACAGGAGCTCGAGGCTGAAGAACAGTCAAGAGGCTAAGGTTGAAGTCAAGGGGAGGGAAGAGAGGGAGGGAGGGAGGGACAAGACAAGGCCAAGTCTGGGGTTCCAAGTGTAGTTCCGCAACAAGCCAGCTTGCCCTTGTTATTTGGCCTTGGCAAAACAAGGACGAACGAGGATGAACGAGGATGACATACAAGTACAAGGAAAAAGAAGCCACACTTGATTCACAGTGAAGCTGGCGAACAACTACGTCAAAAGCGGGCAAGACTATGGCTACAAGATATTCAGGCAATGGGTGCGAGAAAAAAAATGAAAAATGAAAAATGAAAAAAACTCACAACAGCAATCTGGCAAGAAATTTCAAACAGCAAGAGCCTTTTTAGAAAGCAGTCTTGAAGTTAGGCGTCATGGGAAACTGCTACTATAGGGGGTTAGCCCCTCTAATAGACAGGTGCCTGATCTGTGCTGCAATTTCCAATTGAAGTCAGTGAGTCTAGTTGTATACATGTAAAATGCAAACACGTCAAGCTAGCTGCAGACAAACTAAGACGGCTTTGTATCCAAGCATCTTAGGTACTTATATAGAGGGACGACTATATATGTATGTACTTGAAGACGCTCCTCTAGAATTAACAATCTAGACAGTCTGTATATTTTTTTCAATAGTCCTCAAGCTACTTCTTACCTAGCTCATCTCTCTATCACTTTTTTTTTCTTATTCTCCTTGTCTAGTTGGAGGCCTATAAAACTTATTTGACTTTTATATATTCATGTGTCTACACACATATGTACACATGTGCAGATATACCTACATTAATACAAGATCTTCGACAAGTGGAGCGGGCGACAGATGAGAGTCCTGAAAAGTGGGGAATCGTACGCTATACTGAGGGAGCAGGCCATAAATATATTGACGTAAAACATCAAGACCCTAGAAAAGCCAACTTACAACAGAGCTTAGAACATGTAATAGACAGCATAATTGACGCTGTTCCAGTCGTCCAAGCAGATTCTGTCTGCAACACATGTCCAGCCCTACCCAACTGTATAGCTATTGTGTATGTACGTACATAGGTACATACTTACATACATGGCATCACTTTCTGTTAGTTGTCTGGCCTCGGAGAAGAAAAGTTATTTCCAGCCTACTACCTATCTTTCTTTCTGATAAAATACTATTAGTGTACAGTCAGCAGCATCATAGATGCGTTATTACAAATATACAAATAAACCTACAATACAGGGGTATATACTATTTGGAAATATCCGCTGATATCTGTGTTGCTTTGGTGCTGGCTACGGAACTGTTCTTCACTTTAGTAAGCGGAAGCTAGGGTTATAACTTAAAGAGGTAACCCTGGCCCGTGTAACACAACTTCTCGCTGTACAACATGACCTAGGGCGCGCACTGAAGCAGGCCATTGTTTGCCGAGACGCGGTGGATAGACTGAAGTCAAGTCTAACATGTGCTTGGAATCGTCGTCGTCGGTGATTCAAATCTTTTACTCCGAGTATATTCTGCCCTATAAGTGTGAGTGTGAGTGTGAGTGTGTGCTCATGTCCACACGCACCACATGACTCTCTGGCTTCAGCTAGGAACTGGACGGACCGTGGGGTTGACCTCGAATTGTATGGGCATATATCTGAGGGAGATATCAATACATAAGTTTTATACGTTCCACAAGTGCTTATACAAGTGTGTGTATTTTACCAGGCTGCATACTCGCGGACGTTTTATCTGCAGCTCGCCAACATGTCGTCCAAGTATTAGGCGGCCGTACGGCTTTTTATATTCACAACAGTGGGATCCAGAATTGGGATTCTGTGAAGCTATGGTTTTTATATGTACGCAGGTTAGAAAAGGCCAGGACTTTTGAGTTTAATCAGGTCAGCGTACTAACAGGCTGAACATATATCAGACGACTGCTGGCACTGGAATGGCCATTGATGGTTGTCAAGCTGAAGATGTCGACGAGACATTGTACTGGACTAATATTGCTGTCCTTTGTGAGATGAATTTAGGCATTGGGAGGGCCAAGGGTCTAGGGCTAGACGCAAATAGGGATAAGTAGCATAGAGGGCTGAAGGCTTTCTTTCGTTTTGAATTTTGTTGTTGAAGCACAGGAACATGCATATAGGTGAGTAGCTCAGCTAGCGGAGTAAGAGCACTGTTATCATGTCAAATGTCAGCCTAGTGCTGCTGACCACATCAATATAGAAAGACGGCTTGTCATGAAGAGCGAGCCTGATTACAGTGTCGGTGTGTGTCCACGGTTCGAGGCCCAGGCGCACATGTGTATGTATGAACGTACGTGGTGACTAATAGCAGATACAGTTTTATGAAATCAGATTTCATGGTCATGTGTGCCTGTCTGCCCACCCTGTGCCTCTTCATTCGCACTATGTGGCCGTATATTCTACTCGACGAGGGACAAGTTGACAGTTCACAAAGAAAACGTCGACGCGGTGCCGATGGGACAATCCTGGCTCGGCGGGGATATGGGTATGGTCACGGGTTGGAAAGTGCATTTAGCGACACATTGTCTGAGCTATCCACTCTGGATTTGGGGCCTGGATGTGATCTGAGAACATCAGGCGAGGGCAATACGAGTCCCGGTCAGAGAGAACAAGACTCGATTGGGGACGAGCGAGGTGAGAGAGAGAGAGAGAGAGAGATACGGCAAATATTTGCCATCAGAACAATGGATGGAGATGGGCAGATTCAAAAGTAGAGCAACAGCAGCAGTTACCGCAGCCAGAGCAGCAGGACATGCGATAGCCGCGGTGGGAGTGGATAGAGGAGCGAATGTGAGGGCAAAGGCAAAGCAGAGCAGATGACGAGATACTGACAGCAGCATGGGAGTGGAGCTTGTCACAGAGGCCGAGTGATATTGATGCGGCAGACTAGCGGCGGCGGCAATTGGCTTGACAAGGGCATGGCTATCATTGGCTGCTCGATTTGGGGGTTGTCGTGAAAAGATAAAGACGGACAACAGATGGACGCAAAGCCAAAGGCTATCACGCAAGAAGTCAAGCAAAGAGGAAAAGAGGAAAAGAGGAAAGTCTGGGCTGTGCTACACATGTAGTATGTAGTGCAAGCATCAGCCACACAAGCCAGCAAATGATTATGCCATCAGCCATATTGGGGCTTACCATCAGCCACACCAAGAAAGAAGAGCTGCTAATTGATTGTTAGCGCCAGAAAATATTATCGCGGTTATTTTTCCTTCAGCTAAACAAAAAAAAAAACAAGACAAATCAGCTAACAAAAATGTACATGTGCTTGTTGCAACTATAAACTTGGCGGAAAATCACGACACATTCGGGCAACGAACATGCACCTAAACACCAAGTTGGCTGCGAGGCGCAGACAGGATGGGCACGGAACGTGAGGCTGTACAGAGCTGTTATTGGGCCAGCACGGTGACGGATCGAGGTGCAGGGTACTAAGTAGTCCTGGCACCTAGGGTCTAGCTTAGCTTCAGATTGCGGCTTAGAGGAGGAAGAGGGAAGAGGAGGAAGAGGGAGGGAGGAGGGAGGAGGGACAGGGAGGGCGAAGAGGCAGAACGAAGACAGAAGGAAGGGAACCAAACGAGACGAGCTGGGAAGCAGGATCAGAATCAGAATAGGCAAGAAGACAGGGATTGTCGGGCACCACGATCCATTGAAGATCGCGACTGGCCAAGAGGCTAAGTACATGTGCCTGCCTACCTGTACAAGTACATGTGCGTAGGTATACACAAGAATTTCCAGCGTCCTATGCGCATAGCTCTGTAGATTGGCACAGAACACCCGGTCCAAAAGCACATGAAAAAAAAATACAAAAATAAAGCGAGCATAACAAGCAGACTGCTTGTGCGCTTCTTGTTGGGATAGTGTACTAATAGCGGCTCAGAGCCGAGGCTAGTCTCTAGGTACCAAATGCAGCCCAAGAACACGGAACTGATAAGAGCAAGAGGACAAGGGAAAGTTTGATGTGACAACCACAAACACGATGGATAAGGCGAGACCAGGGAGAATACTGTTTTGTTTTTTGTTCAGCATGCGATTGGGCTGACGAGAGCTATCTATGCCAAGTACATATTGTGTAGTGTCGTAAGGACGTCCAGCCTACCAGTGGCAGAAATGCAAAGAAAAGGAAGGGACAGAGAAAAAAGGCAAGAGGTTGTGGTGGTGTCAGCAGAGGCAATTGCCTTGGACTAGGCTTTATGCACCCAATCAACATTTGCTGCTCAGATTGCCAAAGTTTTGGGCAACTGCAATCTTATTTTGACCAAAGCTCGCCTCATTCTTATAATTTTGTGCTATTCTGTTTCTTTCTTTCTTTTTTGTTCTTTCCTCTTTTTTTTCCCACTCTTTTTATCTTTTTTTTTCTCTCAATTTCTTTTTGTTTTATTTATTTCTTCAGCCTTGCTGTTCTTTTTGCCTTCTATTTCCTCTTCTTTATCTCGGCATTTTCTCAACTCAAAATTCAATCTTACTCTTCCCTTCTTGATCGTCTTGCATCTTCAACCTTTCCGCCGCGACTGCAGGCTTGGATTTATTTTTTTCTCCTCCCACTTTGGTTGCTTCTGCTGCCTTGACTGCTACTATTACCACCACTCACTACCATCATCACCGCGGCTGTTCATATCTACCCTCACCACCAACCACCCACTCCCTGTCTACCTCCCATTCTCTCTCTCTTTTCGCCCCCTCGACGGTCTTTGACATCGACGAGTGAAAATCTTCCAGCTTCAAATCCGACCTGCCCCGTGTAACCCACCCTTGATCTCTTGCCCATCTTGACGCCTTCACAATCACCTACAACTCGTGCTCTCTGGCCTTCTTCCAATGGCTTTAGGCCCTGGCAGCCCGCAATTGCAGGCTCTAGTATCACGGTTTGTCACCACGCCGCTCCAACTCGTCGAAGCTAGCGGCAACCATGAGTCTCATCCTGATTTTATGCACCTTGTGGTGCTCGTGATGTCGGCTGTGATGGAGGTTGTGTGTGTCAGTCTTCCCGGCTACATCATTGCACGAATGGGCCATTTTGATGCCGAGCAGCAAAAGTTTCTGGCTAATTTAAACATGATGTTGTTTACGCCGTGTCTGAGTAAGTGCTGCCAGCTCTTTGCTCCTCGACACCTCTCACTTTCCTTCCTCTTCGTACTGACCTAATGACCTTCTTTCTAGTCTTCAACAAGCTCGCCTCCCAGCTCAATGCAGAGAAGCTCATCGACCTGAGCATTATCCCCGTCATCTTCTGCATCATGACCTTGGTTTCCTGGTCCACATCGCGCATTGTCGCCAAGGTCTTTGGCTTCAATAACCGCGCCTCTAACTTTGTCACTGCCATGGGCGTCTTCGGAAACTCTAACTCGTTGCCGATTTCCCTGATTCTGTCGCTCTCCCAAACCCTCAAGGGCCTTCACTGGGACCGTATCCCCGGCGACAACGACGACGAAGTGGGTGCTCGTGGAATTCTTTATCTGCTCATCTTCCAGCAACTTGGCCAGCTGGTGCGTTGGAGCTGGGGCTACCATGTGCTCCTCGCCCCCAAGAGCAAGTATCCCGAGTACCAGAACGAGTTCATTGAAGAGGGCCGCTCAAGCGCTGCTCCCACCGAGATTGGCTACAGCAACTCCACCGATAACCTCAGCAATTACGATCCTCCTGGTCGAACCCCCATCGCCTCATCATCTCGCGCCTCGCGTGCCTCTCCGGATCACTCTGATGACGAGGATGCCCTGGACGGTTCCCATTTCGCCATTTACAAACGTGCAAGCGACTCCCAGCGCCCCTTGCTTGCCCCCGACGATGAGGTCTCGCCTCGGCCTTCGCTCGATGAGCCTACTGTCGCTTTCCATAGCTACAACCACCAAGAGTCTGGCTTTCTGGCTCGATCTGGCCAATTCCTTGCTGCTCGATCAAATCGTTTCCTTGGCACTATGCCCCCCACCGTGCAGTCCGTTCTGTCAAGTCTCGGGAGCTTCACTGCCCGCTTCCTCATGGGCGTCTGGGACTTTATGAACCCCCCACTGTGGGCTATGCTATTTGCCATTATCGTTGCCTCGGTGCCTTCGCTGCAAAAGCTGTTTTTCGAAGAAGGCTCCTTTGTCAACAACTCAGTCAGCAGCGCCATAAAATCTACTGGAGGCGTTGCAGTGCCTCTGATTCTCGTCATCCTCGGAGCCAACCTGGCCCGCAACACTCAAAACACCGCCAATGTCGATCCTGAAGAAGAGGAGTTTGGCGGTAAGCTTCTGGTGGCCTGCCTTATCAGCCGCATGGTTCTGCCAACTGTCATCATGGCTCCCATCCTGGCCCTGATTGCCAAGTTTGTGCCTATCAGCATTCTGGATGATCCCATCTTCATCATTGTGTGCTTCCTACTTACCGGAGCCCCCAGTGCGCTGCAGCTGGCTCAAATTTGCCAGATTAACAATGTGTACGAGGGTGTCATGTCCAAGGTGCTCTTCCAGAGCTATGTTGTTTGGATTCTACCATCAACCTTGATTCTGGTCATGTGTGCCTTGGAGGTCGTAGAGTGGGCGAGCATGTCTTGAGAGACAGACAACAGAGCAAATCAAAACAGATCAGAAGCAGAGCAGAGCAGCATGTGCTTTTCTCTTACACCCACAATCGTTTTTTATATTACTGGAAGGCCGCATGTGCCTTGCATTTCATTGTCCTTACAACTAGGTTTTCTTTTTTTTGTCTTGTTTCTTGCTGTTGGCTATTCCGTGTTAGTCCTATGCTTGTGTATTTATATCAGACTTGTTTGCGTTTTAGAAGTTAGAGAATCGATTGCCTTGAATAACGAATAATTGGTTAATGACCAACAATTGCGCCTTATTGCGGAATACATTAGATGTAGTTTTTGAAACACGATTCTAGATGGCCAGTGAGGTCTCTGGTTTCTTTTCTCCCTCTTACGCGCACCCTTTCTTACACCCTTTCTCGCTGTCATTCAATGGCGTGTTGCCGGTGCTGCACTTCCCTTGGCCACAACCTCGACATCTCGCACAGAACCCTTCCAGTCACTGACTCGCACATCCTTGATATCCACCAGAAATACCCTGACTTGTTCTCCAGCAACGAAGCACTCCCTGCCACCATCCTCGGCTCGATTGTCACCATCGTGGTTGTGATTAAAGGATATGCCGTTCTCGCTGAAGGTGTTGTTTTCGAGATGCTTGCTGCGGAAGAATTCCTCTTCGGACGATCCTGGTTCTAGAATGCGTGCGCTACCGTTGATGGTGGCGCTTATGCTCGACATGGCGCTAGAGTTGAGATTGGCCAGAAGTGCAGCAAGAGATGAGCGTGATTCGGGAGTGGGTGAGCCGCCACCGGACAGGCGGCGTGATGACGTAGGAGGGCGGTGAGAGACCCCTGTACAGAACATGGGTTAGATGGCTTGTGGTGTGCGGCCGGAGAGTGGTGAGAGCAGACTTACAGTCATGAACGAGCAGAGACACATTAGGATTCTCAACTATGTTGTGTACCTTTTTCGATTCTGGATTGCTGGTCATGACGATGACTGGTGTTTCGGAGTAGGGCGACGACGGGAGATAGGTGTAGTTCATGAGCGAAACATGGGGCTGGTTGTTGGTGCAGGTCGCGAGATGGAGCTGTCAATACAGTAGCATGACTGGTTGTTAGCATGGAAGCACAGGGATTTATACTTGCGAGAGCTTCGTTATGGGGGGAGGTTCATACAAAGCGTGCATTCTCGAGGCACTGCACAACGTCGCGTGGCAGGCTGGTGGTCTGCACCAAGTTGTTCTCGCCGAGCGAAGCTTCGGAGTTGAGCGGATTTTGGGCCATGATGGCGGGTACTCAGAGGAGGCCGGTAAATAAAGGTTGGGTAGTAGACGAAGAGATAACAGTGTGCTGAGATGGTAGACAACAGAGGATAGAATGCCTGTTGATGGAGACGTCGACTTGCGAAAAGCAAGCTTGGGAGTTAAGGTATAAGCTTCAGGAATGGTTGCTGACTAAGGCGGGGATAAACCTAGGCAGGCTGAGTGGAGACCCGCCTCTGCTAGGGTCTGGCGCCGCGGTTGAATGTAGAGTTAGCCTTCAGCCTCCCTAATCTGAATCAATTTTTGACAGTAGCTGGCCTGAAGTGTGAGTAACTAAGGATTATTCCTATGCTGAAAGGTAAAGTCCGATATACAAGCTCACGCATACACGTACACAATCCAAATTTGTAACTATTTATTGGAGGCTGTTGTGAGTGGGGGCAGAGCCGGTTACACAACCCCCCGTGCTTAGTCAGAATGCGGGGCGGGGCACCAATAGGTGCGAGGCGCTTTGGTAAAAACCTATCCTTTGCCTATCTCCGAGCCAGTCCTCCCAGTTGTCTAGATGTACAACCTAGACCCTATTGTTCCGGTCCTGCCATCCATCCGCCGTGGGCCTGCCAACTACGATCTGATCCTCTGCCTGCTGCGGCCCTTCTGGCTTCCCTACCCATACCTTTGCTCTAGCGCCCTAGACTCGCCTGCTCTGATCCACCCCTCCATTTGCCTTGCTCCCGCCAACACAGATTAGCGACAAGCAGAACACTCTTTCTTTGAGGACCTGCCCAAACGAATCACGGTGAAATGTTAGCTAACTTGGCGTGTGGGGGATACGTGTCATACTTGTACTTACATGTGGCCCTTGTCAGGCTTGCTGCTGTTGCGTACCACAATCAGCTGTTCATGACGCGTCGTCTTGGAGTGGTGGTGGTGGTGGTGCTTGCTCTTCTTCTTGTCCTTAGCAAGTCGGTCGCTCAGAGACTCGATCTGTATCTTGTACTGCACGCCCTCAGTCTTTAGAAGCGTCACGTGGTTGGTCATGGCAGTCAGCTCGTTCTGGAGCCTCTCGATATCCTTGGTGGCGCTAATCCACTCATACTCCAGCCGCGAGTTGTGGGCGGTGGCCTCGGCCAGCTGGACTTCCAGAGATTCTTTGGCCTGCTTCAGAATGACAATTTCCGTGGCAGCATTGGTCTTTTTGTCCACCTGCGCCTGCAGCTTGCCGTTGGTGTCGGTAAGTTCCGCCAGCTGGGCGTCCAGGGCCTCCTTGGCCGAAGTCAACTGTGCAATTTTCTCCTGGGCCGCGGCAAGACTCTCCTCTAGACCCGCAGCCTTGGCAGTCATGGCCTCGGCCTCACCCGTAGCCGCGCCCAGCTTGGTCTGGGTATCATCCTTCTCAGCCTCGGCAGTTGATAGACTAGCCTTGGTTGCCTCGAGATCCTGTGCCAGAGCATTCTCCTTGTCAGCCGAAGACGCATTTAGCGCGTCCAACTCAGAGCGAAGACCCTCAGCGTCAGCCTTGGCGGCGTCCAGAGCAGCACTCAGCTCAGTGACCTGGGCTGAGAGAGTAGTGACAGCCTGCTCTGCAGACTCGTCAGCAGCAGCAGTGGCAGCTGCTGCTTCCAAATCAGCCTTGGCTGCCTCTAGGTCAGCTTCGACAGCGGCAAGCTTAGCCTCCAGACCCCCCTTGCTCTTAGTGGCTGCATCCAGCTTGTCCTTGGAATCAGCAGCTGCAGCTTCAAGCTCGCCCAGGTTGCCTTTGAGGGCTTCAGAAACAGCCTCTAACTCGGCAAGCTTCTTGTCATGCCCGGCACAGGCTTCCTTCTGAGCGGCAAGCTGCGCCTCGAGGCGTTCCTTGGCACTATTGACAGTCTCATTCGTTGCCATGAGGGCCTTGTTTTGCAGCTGAAGGCTAGCAACGACCTGGATGAGAGCGTTTGTCTGCATGCCGTAGATGGTGTTGGAGTGTTCGGGGTCTTCGGCCACCTTGAGTTTCTGGCGCTGACCTTCAAGCTCATCCTGAAGAGTCTTGAGCTGCTCGTGAGCCTCGTTGACTTCTACCATCATCTTCTCCTTTTCAGCAGCATCGGCTTCGAGATTCTTGATGGACTCCTCGCGCTCGGCCACCTCCTTTTGCAGCGTCTCAAACGCGTTGGCCTGTTTCTGCAGTCGGCTGCGCAGCTGCGACACGGTAACCTGGTCCTTCTGTGCGTCCGCTTCAAGCTCGGCAAAGTCCTCGCGAAGCGCAATCAGCTCATCCCGAGTGTCGCTGAGGTCTTCACCAATGAACTCACGCTCCCGAGTACTGGCACGCTTTTCCTGGCGGAATCGACGCTTGGCCTTGGCCAGCTCGGCCCGGACCTTGTCTAGCTCGGCAAGCGTTGCGTAGAGGGCAGCATCGCTTTGGTCCTTTTTGGATCTCAGGTCTGCCATTTCCTCCTCGGTGATGGTTGGGAGAGATGCTTTCAGCCGTCGGTCCCGGCGTACCAGTGGCCGATCGCCGTAATCTGAGTATGAGTAGCCAAAGTCCGACGGGGGGTAGCGGCGACGGCGAGAGACAGTTTGGTCGTTGGAAAGATCGGCCGGGGCTGAGTTTGATGGAGAATCGGGATGGCGAACCTGAATTGTTAGGACACGGCCTTTCGGAGACCGGCCTACAGAAATGACAGACGCAGGGCCAGTGGAGCGGGGCCCCCCTCTGTTGGATGAGGGTCCTCTGTTTGATGGAGGTCCTCTATGCGACAGAGTTCCTCTGTAGGATGGGGGCTTGGTGCCAAAGCGGCGCGCTGGAGCTACCGACCGGCCAGAACGGCCAGAGCGACTGACAACTGATCCAGGTCCAGGGGCAGGGCCAGATCCAGCACGGGATCCAGGGCCAGGGCCAGGGCCAGTGCCGGGGCGGTGGCGGAAGAAGGAGGATCTGCTTGGGGCATAGTTGGAGGCAGTATCTTCGGTGTCGGACGCTTCGGACCATCCAGCCTCGGAATCAGAAATTCCGCCTTCATCGTTGTTGGTATCGTAGGCTCTATCGGTGTTTTCGATGGCTCGATTTTGCGATGCAGGCCGTGTGGGAGGCGGCGATGGAATGCCGGCGTGGGGGAGCCGTGCCATTGGAAGACCGCTGTTGTCGTATCCCAATTGTGGGGTTGGAAGATATCCGTTGCCAGTGCCCGAGGTGCTGTGCTCGTACGTCATCTCCAGCCTCTCATTACGTTCGCGTAGTTCATCGAAGCCCATGACCCCTTCTTCGGGCATAGGAAGTGCCGGCTGGAAATTGACGTCGGTTGAAGTCACGCGCGAGAGTCGGTCCCTAAGCCGTTCGGGGTCCGGGCCGGGCTGGTACCCGGCAGAGTAGGAGGTGCTGCATGTGGTGGTTGCTGCCATGTAAGTGGTGGTGGTAGATGGCTCAGGCATGTCCCGCATCTCGATACGCTTGACCCGATTGGGAGGCGGAGACGGAGTCCGGGAGCGGGGAGGGTGCCGGGGTCGGTCGTTGACTTCAGAGAGTAGACGCCGAAGAAACATTTTTGTGTGTGTGTATGTGTGTGTGTATGTGTATGTGTGTGTATGTGTATGTGTATGTGTATGTGTATGTGTATGTGTATGTGTATGTGTATGTGTATGTGTGTTGTGTGAGGGGGAACAGGAAGAAAGAAGAGGGATGGGCCGGGACTCTGGTAAATGATTGGAGATGGTGAAATGTGAAAGGACAGGCGTCTGGAACAAAAGCCAAAGGCGTTCAGGAACAACTGTACAAGATTGATTGGATGCCAAAGGGGCCTAAAGGTTTGGTCTAGACCCCGAAAGCACAAGAAAACAAGAAACCAAAGAAGAAAAAAAAAAGAAAGAAAGAAACGAACAAAAGACAAAAGTAACTTGACAACTAGAAGATCAAGAGACAGGCGAGAGCGGTGCTGATAAAGTCTCGTGGTCTAAAAGCAACAAGACTGGAAGGAAGAAGGTGGCCGCCGACAGAGAACTTGATTGGCAAATGTGTGTTTGAAGAAGGTCGAGACTCGAATCGCTACATAGAACACAGCCGACAAGATGGGCCAATCCGTAGATATACACCTTTTCTCTCCCATGCAAATGCACGTCACGGCCAAAGAGCGCACAATAATGGATGGTCCTGTCATATGAGACAAAGCCAAGCAAGGCCTCACTTCCGTATCTAACTGAATCATTATCCGCCCTGGATTTAAAAAAAAAAAACCGGACAAAAAAGAAGGCGGCTAGCAAATAGGAGAGAGTTCACTTGCTAGGCCATCCCGTCCTATGATTGCATGAAGCCCCAGGACAAAAAAAATCCATAAATTTGATGGACCCAAGGGCTATGCAAATAGCATAGTGACAGCCTGCCTAATCCAAGGGCCCTTCAACTAGGGCACAACTACAAACCAAGACCAACTAAACAATGGGGACTTCTTGGCCCATTGGCCTCATTCGGATACTGACAATCCTGGCTTTCCGCTAGGGAAGGGAAGGGGGAGGGGGGCGGCGGCAGCGGCGGTTCGTCCTGGGGTTGGGCAGCAAGAGGGAAACGCCCGTTGCAAGCAAAGCGCAAACGAGGGCACGGGGATTATCATAAAACATACACAAATAGAACAAACATATAGAGACAGAGCCACAACCACCAAAACGACTAAAATTTAATTACAGCTTTCTCATTTAAGCTGTGATAATTGGGCTTAAAAAGCTGACTCGGTCACTGGCTTCAACCCAGTTGGTCAAACAACAAACGTCATCCGTTCCACAAGGTGTACATCAGGTTGGCTGTTGTTGCCACAATTCTGCCTATACGGTGTGCTATCAGCCTGTTTGCTTCATGTGTGGCTTGTCTTGCATGTAGTGTGTGGTGGCAGCTGCTAACAGGTCTGGCATTGATATTTACAGTATGCTTGTTTGCTTGCCTGTGTCTTTGCTTGTCGTCCCCCTCTAGCTGCAACTTGTCGGTGAAGAACTGGCGTGGCTATAAAGAAAGAAAGAAAGAAAGAAAGGGCTGGGGCTAGGCCGAAATCGATAACACAATGTAGTCAGTGTTAAGGCCGCCGCCACCCAAATAACAGCCCAAATGGTGCAAGGGACAAGGTACAAGGGGAGCCAAGGGGAGCTCAAACCTTGTTTATTTTTTTTCTTTCAAATATATTTTTTTTCCTTCTTCCATCTCTACAAGCCATCTTGAATAGACGCATCTCTGATGATCGAGGCGAATTCTCCCATCATTTCTCACATTTCCATGTGCAAGACGTCCTTCCCCGCCTTTTTTTTTTTTTTCGAAGGCGTGGTGGAATACGATTGGTCAGGGCTGCTAGCTACATCTCGGCCTACATATGGTTGATGCTGAGATTTGCCATCTGTGAAAATCCCGTCGGTGTGAGAAGAATCCATCGGTGAAGGCCGTGCCCGTGAAGACAATACCACATACGTGAAAACGCTGCATTGTGTACGCAAAAAAGAAAAAGGGCAGTGTGACAGTCAGGTTAGAGTCTAGACTCTCGAGGCCAGAAACAGACTGCGAAGGCCAACGTTTCCCGACGAACAACTATCCGCCATATGCGCATATTAGACATACGTAATCCTACTGTGGATATTTCCTGCCAAGCGCAGTGATCAAGATACGACGCTTGGGAAAGTGCGTCTGAGTTTGTATATAAAATATAAGAGCCCGATCCGATGTGTGCAAGTTTGTGTTCGCTTGCTTTACTGAGGTGTCGTTGAGATTGCTCCTTCCTTAAATCGCATGATTTCCCAAGTTGAATTCGGTCTTTCCTTAATTACATCATCGACTCGACTTCAGTTCCTTCCTATCGGATTACATCACTATTTCGAGTCTTGTTCTTTCCCAATTGCATCATCAGCTCGAGTTAACTCTTTCCTCTTTACTTTACATCACCACTCCGAGTTTGCTCTTTCCTGATTACATCATAGACTTGAGCTCCGTTCTTTCCCTACTTGTCATTTTTTTCGCGTTTGTTCCTTCCCTCCCCATTCATACAACAAGCAAGATCGAGAACGGTACTGGTATGAGGTACGACATGTGCTTAGGGTTACGTTCAAGAATGTCTCAAAGCCCGTTTGGCCACTCACGATCGCATTTGTACTAGTGTACATACTACATATGATGCGAAATCGGTTGAAGGCAGTGCCATCCGGGAATTCATAGGATAATACAATTTCTTTTCCGTCGTGATTCATCAAGTAAAACTATCCTTTAAAACTGCTCTACACTGCGATAGAGTAAGCCGACGCCTGTAGGTCCATCATCAGCACTTTGGGTCAAGAGAGATTAGTTAGCTTCCGCGACTCTAACTGACGCGCCGACTCAAACGAACAAACACTCGCTCTCTCACACATATACACACAGACATACACACACACATATATATATATATATATACCGATACTGATGACAGGTCTATCCACGTGCTGCACTATGGACAACCGTGTCAGTGAGCAACGCCCGCTTTTGCGCCGGGAGTCTACTACCCCCCATTACCAAACTCTCCCAGTTACGCCACCCCCGCCAGGTCCTTCGTTGACAGCTCGATCTTCGTTTTCATCATTCCATGCGCCACGGCTACCTCGGCTTCTCAGCTTCAAGAACAGGCTATCGTCACCTTCGCCTTCACCCTCACCCTCGCCGCATTCATTGCCTAAGCAATTACAGGAGGCGGGAAGGCGCGGGTCGTGGCAGCTGCAGTCAAACTCGGACTTCGAGTCGGACTTTGACTTGCACGTATCGCCTTCTCATGCCTCTCCACTACCGTACAGACAGCTGGGCATTCTAGCTCTGCTGTCTCTCAGTGAGCAGTCAGCCCTGAACTCTATTAGCCCCTATCTGCCGGCTATGCTCGCATCCTTCCCTGATGTGCCTGCGGAGCAGGTGTCGCTTTACATTGGTTTGTTAGCCTCTTCGTTTGCGCTGGCGCAGCTGTGCTCCAACTTTCTTTGGGGCTTTCTATCTGACCGCATTGGGCGCAAGCCTGTGCTGATGATGGGCTCGTTTTTCCTCCTCTGCTCGTGTGTTGGCTTTGGCTTTAGCACCAGCTTTCGCCAGGCTGTTATTCTGCAGACTGTCATGGGCGTCCTCAACGGAAATGCGGCTGTGTTTCCAACAGTCGTGGGCGAGCTGACAGATCGGAGTAACCAAAGCACAGCATTTACATGGCTGCCGATTGTGTACTCAATTGGCTCCATCACAGGCCCTGCCATGGGCGGCCTTTTTGCAGGACGATACAGCCAGAGATACCCGTATGCAGCACCGAATTTGTTCAGTGCAGGTCTTTTGGCCGTCACATTGTTGGTTGTAGGGATAGGCTTTAAAGAGCCTGAGCCTGACCATGCGGGCAGCCGGCGCCAAAAGACGCTCGTGGAATGTCTCCCTGACTCGCTTAGGAGGCTTGTCAAGCGGTGCACCGCCGCTTCTCCCGCGTCACTTGCGGTGTCTATAGGGATCAACAACACGGCCTCAGTTTCCGTGACATCGGCCAATGACGAAGAAGAAGGTGCAAGTGACGTTGCTAGTGTCAAGTCACAGGCCTCCTTTTTCAGCCGAACTACCGTCCTGCTCCTCGCATCGTACTTTATCTTCCAGCTGTGTAGCGTTGCCTTTACAACTCTGTACCCCGTCTTTGCTGCATCTCCGGCCCCCGCTGGTCGCAGTCTAGATCCTGCAACCATTGGGCTGCTGATGACCATCGCCGGCTTCGTCACAATGGGCTTTCAGGCTTTTGTTTTCCCGTCGATCAAGACAGAGCATGGCAATATTGGCACGTATCGCTTTGCAATTTTGGGGCTGGCTGTAAGCCTTGCCCTGATGCCGTTAGTAGGCTATCTGGACGAGTACAAGGAGATGCTGGCGTGGGGAAACCTGCTCGTCTACGGTGAGATCAGCGCAGTGTTGATATGTAGAAACATATGCATTGTTGGGGGGCTGTCCAGCATTATGCTGCTCGTGAGTTGTGCCGTCGTCGTTGATCGGTCCCGTCTTCTACCAGAGAGTCATCTTCTAACATACAAATATGCATGCATAGATCAACAACTCGTGCCCCGACAGCCAGAATCTTGGTGCTCTGAATGGCATTGCCCAGAGCCTTTCGGCTGCGGGCAGAAGCCTCGGCCCTTTTGTTGCAGGCTCCATTTTCTCTTTTGCGGTGAACATTGCCCACCAGGGCGCCATCGTGGCTTGGGGATTGTTTGCCGCTATTGCAATGGGGGGCTGGCTCGGTAGTCTTGTCATTCACTGCCCAGAGCTTGAGAGCGACGATTACAGAGAGTCGCATGGGGAGAGCCCTGCAGAAGAAACGGGGGCGTGAGAAGGGGGGGAGGGGCAGAGCATGGTTAGAGACCTTGGTAGGGCCCTCGTGTGTGGTCTTGTGACATGACACCACTCGGGATGATACTTGTACAATCAATGTATACGTGAATTATAAACACTTGCTCAATCTTAAACATCTCTTTACCACTCGCCCTTCAACCATAGCTTTCGGGAACTCTCCCCGACAGAAATGCCATACTTGCCCTCAACCAGCATTTCCCAGTTCTGTTGGTGCACATTCCAGTAACTCAAGTCTCTTCGCGTCAGATTAAAGGCGACGGTCTTGGTCTCGCCGGCATTCAGGGTTACCTTGTCAAAACCTCTCAGAACCCTAACCGGGAACTCAATCTGATAATGCACAGTTTCAGGGTAAGACAGATACAACTGAGGCACGGCCTGTCCTGCACGGGATCCGGTATTCTTGACATCAACAAAGACAGTGACGTGGGTTTCCCACAGATCTGGATGGCCGCCCTCAGCACCACCCGCTCCGGACAAAGGTTGCCGGGTGAAGTAGCCTTCGGGATATGGATACTGGCCGTTGGGGGTAGCGCTATTCTCCGAGTCGAGGTAGGGATAAATGTACTTTTCCAGTTTCCTGAAACCCTCGGGCAAGAGTACTTGCGCTATATCAGGAAGCCTGGTGTTGTACGATGGTGGCTCAGCGGTATTTGGTGGTCGGCTTGCAGGAAACGACGACTTTTCCTTGACTGTTTTGATATAAAGATGGGAGAGCTCGAAACTGGTGTATGACAAGCCAAAGCCAAACTCAAAGCGCGGCTCAATGTTGCGCTTGTCAAAATAACGGTAGTCAATGTACAGGCCTCGGCGACCAAAGTCTTGCTGCGGAACAAGGCTGTTTGGGTAGTACATGACCTGGGCATCTGGCCCATAGTCTTCCATGGATTTCCCAATGGTGTAGGGCAAGTGGCCACTGGGATTGTGGTCGCCGAAGAGCACATCGACCAATGCATTACCGCTTTCTTCTCCAGGTACGTTTGCAAACACAATTGCTTTGACACCAGGCTTGGAAATCCACTTCTCCATCACCACAGGACCGACACTGTGAATAACGACAATGGTCTGTCCCTTGCCGTGGCCACAACCTTCTGCGACATCGCGGATCAGCGCATCACCACCAAGTTGCAGAAAGAGATCATTTCGGTCTCCACGTACGCCGTTCCATGACATGAAGCCCTCGCCTGAGTCCGCGCTGGCAAAGACGATGCAAATGTCCTGGTCAAACAGCCCTGGATTCTTCTTGTAGACTTGATCGTTAGTGATGACCTCGGTCAATTCCACCTTGTCCGAGTCAAACTCGCGTCTAAGCGCTTCAATGGGAGTGACAAGAAACGGAAAGTTGACAGCACCACTACCCCAGCCCGAAGCAAGAGTGCCCTGGTTACACCCACGGTCTGGACAGTGATTTGGACCATCACCGGGACCGGCATCCTCACCAAAGACGGCAATGCGTACTTTGCCCGATGACCGCAAGGTGTGCTGGGGCGCTGTAGAGGTTGATCCGTCTCGCCCCAGAGGAAGAATACCTTCGTTCTTCAAGAGCACAGTTCCCTCAGCGGCTACTTCACGGGCCAGTTTATTGTGGTCTTGCTGCGCATTGATGAACTTATTGACCTCGACCAACTCCTGTTCCGAGGGGCTTGCTGGAGACAACTTGCCATCCTTTTGGTCAGTCCAGGAGGAAAAGTTAGGCCCCTTGCGGTCAAACAAAGCCTCGTCATCTTGGCCGAGCTGGTACCATGCGGCAACGATACGCGTTACCATGTCGTTCATGCGTTCTAGAGGCACCGAGCCATTGAGCACGGATCGGCTCAACTCTGAGCCCCAAAGAGGCTTTCCGTCCATCCATACGACACCGTCACCGGGCATAGACATATCAAGTCCGGCAAGGGCAGCGCCGACGCCTGATCTCTGCGCCAGCCAGTCGGACATGATGAATCCCTGGAAGCCCATTTCATCCTTGAGGATCCCGTTCAACAGCTTTGAGTTCCCACAGGCATACGAATTGTTGACCATGTTGTAGGAGCACATGACGCTGGCAACACCGGCTTTTATGGCATCTGCAAATGGCCAGGCATAGAGTTCGTGGAGAACGCGGTCGTCAATATTGGACGAAAGCGCGTTTGGAAGAGCCCACTCCCAGCCCTGGCGGAAGTGTTCTTGTTCGTTGGCGACAAAGTGCTTGATGGTGGCCATTACATGCTCTGATTGGATGCCTTTGAGAGTCTCGGCGCCACCGATACCCTGGAGATATGGGTCGGCACCAAATCCTTCCCAGTTTCGGCCACCAGCGGGCATACGACCAAGTGGCCCGACACACGGCGAAAGCAGAACGTTAATGCCCTTGAGGCGAGCCTCGAGTCCGTGGGCCTTGCCGCGAGCATACATTAGATCGCGGTTCCACGTGGCACCAACAGTGATGCCGGCTGGGAAAGCGGTAGAGTTGGTGGAGAAGCGGATGCCGAGAGGGCCATCTTGTAGAGCTAGCTGTGGGAAGCCGACGATTGTAGCAGGCCCGGTATTCCCAACAGCCAGGCCCATGCTCCAGCCAGTTCCGGTGGTGATGTTGACCTTTTCGGCAAGAGTCATTCGAGAGACTAGCTTTTGAGCCTTTTTATAGCTGACAGCCCAGGTCGAAGCAGTCCCCCCAAGCGGACTCGGGTACCACGGCGGGGAGCGCCCATCGGGAGGAGCCTGGGTGTATTTTCTGTAGGCAACCAAGGTGGTGGCAGATATTATAACCCAGACAATAGAGACGATGCCCACGACGATTAAGAGGCACTTCATGCGACTATTTCCCCTGGAGTGGGGGGCGATGGACAGGCCGCCATGATGGTCCTGGTTCTGATTCTGGTCCCAGCACCGGTCCCGGTTTCGGTTGCGGCCGTGCTGGTGGCCGGAAATAAGGCCATGCTGGTCATCGTTTCCATGGTCAGAATCGCCATGATCATCATCGTCGTAGGCACCTACATTTTCAGATTCTGATGCATGACCGTTTTGGTTGTTAGGTGTGTTGGAGTTTAAGGAGGAGGAGGAGGAGGAGGGTTTGGGATACCGACCGAGGCGGGTAGCGTCCTGACCAAGATGGGCAAAAATGAGGGATGATTGCGATTCGTCGCTGCTACTGCTGTCTCGGCGGCCAAGAAGATGCTCCGAGCTGGGATTCATGGTTAGGCAGGGGAACAAGGCTTGTTGGCGCAGAGCCGGTCCAGTTAAGATGGGCAAAGCCACAAGGCCATGTACAGGTACATATGCGTGCAAATGTGCGGATGTATGTACATACACCAGCTAATGTGCAGATGGTGAACAAGGCGTTAATCCCAATGCAGAAAGATAAAGGTGAAAATGGCGGTGTCTACAGCCAGGCTATGCAGCGAAATGCATGTGTGTGTGTGCATGTGGATGGCCAACCAATCAAGACGAACCTGTCGGTGAGTTGAAGTTGTATAGGGGAGGCTGGGCCAAGACTCGAGGCCGGGTAAGGCGAGAAGAGGAAGAGAGGCAAAGACGGCGTAGCGTGACCGAGGGAGGGAGGTAGTGCTGTCTATGTGAGGGTAGGACAAAATAGAAGCAAAGAAGCGACTTTGCGAGACGTGTGATTATCAGATAGCGGGCCCACAATTGTCTTGAAATGGCTAAATTGTTGATAGAAAGGTGGGGCCACTCCGTATCCGTGCGAGGGGCAAGGATGTACTTTGCGTGTATATCAATCACATGTACCTATATGTATACATATGATAAATATGTATATGTACTTACATGCATGTATTCTTGCATATGCAGCATTTTGTTGTGTCCATGTGTTGTGTCCATGTGTTGTGTCTATGTGTTGTGTCCATGTGCTGTGTACATGTGTACATGCACTCTAGAGCATCTCTCTTCTATGCCTAGCGGCAATCTTTTTAGTGGGCCCTGCCACGCCGGCCACCATGCTATGCTTATCTTATCGTACACTTGTGAAAATTTCAGATCCTTACAAGCTAGTTTTTGCCCCTCCTTTGTTTTTGGCCGGTGGCCTATGGGCTGAATTGGATTGTCTTTACCTGCCCGTTATCAGTTGGCTTTTTTTTGGCCTTCTTTCTTCTCTTCTCTTCTTCTTCTTCTTCTCTTCTGCATCTTCTCGCCTGGCTACCTGTCTGTTGTGTGCCTTGCGTCTGTCCTTCTTTTTCTTCTTCATGCTCGTTTCTGCTTAAAGCTGCAGAGAGACCAAGACAGAACAGAACCTCTTCCCCTTCCTCCTCCTCCTTGTCTCTCTCGCTCTTATCTCGAGACTTGAGACCTTTTGTGTGCGTCATGTTCTTTGCTTGCTGTGCTCATCTGCATGAGCGCCTCAAGATATTTCTCTCTCTTTCTGCCTCTACTTGGTTCTTCTGCTAACCTCATATCTTGCTTTGTGTAGGCTCGACAACAGCGCGCAGTAGTCGCTCCCTTCAACACCCGCTTATCAGACCAATCTCCCCTCTTTGTCGCTTTTCGAATCTGCACTACAGCCTGCGTTTCTCTCCTTTTCTTTCTCTCTCTCTCTCTCTCTCTCTCTCTACCTATAATGACCGCCTCAGAGCTGCCCATCATGGTAGCCCCCGGCGCCGGCCCTGCCCCCTCCAAGGAGGACGTCGCCAGCATCATCGCCACCATTTTCGACGCCCAGACTTCGCAAGCCTCGGTCGAGGCTAGCTACGCCCTCTGCGAGCTTCTGCTTAACAGCGTTGGTTACACTGGCCTGACCCAGTACGGCGTTCTCGCCGAAGTCAAAAAGGCCACCGCCGACAAGAAGAGCGGCCTTCGCCGCGAAAGCGCTCAAAATCTCCTGGGCGCCATCTTCGAGCGCTTCCCCCCGCGCGCCCCCATTAGCGAGGTTCTCTTCCTAATCCAGGACGGCGGCATTATCAACGTCGCCCTGGATGCCCTTGCCGACAAGGGCTCTGTTGTCCGCGAGGCTGCCCAGTACGGCATTGACTCCCTCTTCAACAACCTCAGTGCCGAAGCCATGGTCGTCGGCCTGCTTCCTGCTCTGGTTCGCTACCTGTCCAAGAAGACTGGCAAGTGGCAAGGAACTGTCGGTGCCTATGTTCTCCTGCAAAAGATGGCCGAAAAGGCCAAGATGGAAATTGGCGTCTCCAAGGATGTCTCCGACGAGAAGGATATTCTCCGTGAGGCCATGGGTGCCAAACTGGCTATTCTCATTCCCATTGTCGAGGAGGGCATGCACGACCTCAAGAGCGAGGTCTCCAAGCAGGCCGTTTCTGCCATGGGGGCCCTGACCACTCTTCTGTCCAACGACGACGTCGCTCCTCGTATTCCCCTGCTGCTCAACTCCATGCAACATCCCTCGGCTGAGACTCTTCAAAAGGCAATCCATGCTCTGTCCATGACCACTTTTGTCGCTATTGTCACCTCGCCTGTTCTCGCCCTTCTGACCCCCTTTCTCGAGCGCTCTCTCAACAACCCCTCAACTGCCCAGGAAGTCCTTCGCCAGACCGTTGTCGTTACCGAAAACCTGACTAAGCTGGTCCACGATCCCATCGAGGCCCGCACCTTTTTGCCCAAGCTGCAGCCCGGTGTTAAAGGTGTAGTCGACCGTGCCTCTCTCCCTGAGGTCCGTGAGCTGGCTGCACGTGCTCTAGCCACTATCCAAAAGGCTATGGGCGATGATAACAACATTGCTAGCCGTACCACTGCCGCCGACGTGGCTGTTATTGTCGAGGCTCAACTCAAGAAGCACGACGCTTCCAACGTCCAGACAACCGAGTGCTACAAGCTTGTCAACTCCTACTTTTGCGAGCAGGTTGCCGAAGGTGTGAACCATCGCCAGCTCGAGCGTTTGGCCAAGGTTATTGCTCCTTACCTCCAAGCTCTGACCCCCAAGGCCGAGGACGTTGCTGCTTCTGTTCACGAGCACTACGTTACCGAGGATCGCATCAAGAATGGACAGCCTCCTCAGGATGAGGAAGGCGAGGTTGAAATTGTCAACGCAAACTTTTCTCTGGCTTACGGTGGTATGCTTCTGCTTTCCCACACCAATCTGCGTCTGCTCAAGGGCCACCGCTACGGTCTGTGCGGTCGCAACGGTGCTGGCAAGTCGACTCTGATGAAATCAATTGCCGGTGGCAAGCTCGAGGGCTTCCCCCCCCAGGATGTCCTCCGTACTTGCTATGTTGAACACAACCAGGGCGAGGATGCCGATATCAGCATTCTGGACTTCGTCATTAAGGACCCTGAGATCGCTGCCGCTGGCCGCGAACGTGTTGTCGGCGTTTTGGAGGAATTTGGCTTTGACTCTGGCCCCGAGGGTCGTCAGTCTCAGCCTGTCGGGTCTCTATCGGGTGGTTGGAAGATGAAGCTAGCCTTGGCTCGTGCCATGCTGCAAAAGGCCGATGTTCTACTTCTGGACGAACCTACTAACCATTTGGATGTTGCCAACGTCAAGTGGCTGGAAAATTACCTCCAGACTCACCCCGACATCACTTCTCTGATTGTTTCCCACGACTCCGGCTTCCTAGATGCTGTCACCACTGACATTTACCACTACGAGGCCAACAAGAAGCTGGCTTTGTACCATGGTAACCTGGCTGACTTTGTCAAAGTTCGCCCTGAGGCCAAGTCATACTACACCCTTTCCGCCTCTGCCGTGCAGTTCAAGTTCCCGCCTCCTGGTATTCTGACTGGTGTCAAGTCCAACACCCGTGCCATTATTCGCATGACCAACGCTACCTACACCTACCCCAAGGCGCCTAAACCTTCATTGTCCGATGTGTCTTGCCAGCTGACCCTGTCATCGCGTGTGGCCATTATTGGTCCTAACGGTGCTGGAAAATCGACACTGATTAAGATGCTTACAGGTGAGGTCATTCCTTCGACCGGAAAGGTCGAGAAGCATCCCAACCTGCGTATTGGTTATATCAAGCAGCATGCTCTGGAGCATGTAGAAATGCATTTGGAGAAGACCCCCAACCAGTATCTCCAGTGGCGTTACCAGCACGGTGACGATCGCGAGGTGCACATGAAGCAGACCCGCATAATGTCTCCTGAGGAGCAGGCGCAGATGGACAAGCCTATTGACCTGGGCGATGGCAAGTCTGCACGCCAGGTTGAGGCGCTGGTTGGTCGCCAGAAGCTGAAGAAGACTTTCCAGTACGAGATCAAGTGGCGGGGGCTGATGCCCAAGCACAACAGCTTCCTGTCCCGTGAGAAGCTTATTGAGCTGGGCTTCAACAAACTCATTCAGGAATTCGACGACCACGAGGCTTCACGCGAGGGCCTGGGCTATCGTGAGCTGCTACCCAAGGTGATTTCCCAGCACTTCCAGGATTTGGGCCTCGACCCTGAGATTGCCAACCACAACGAGATTGGCTCTCTTTCTGGTGGACAAAAGGTCAAGGTTGTGATTGCTGGTGCCATGTGGAACAACCCCCATCTGCTGGTTCTTGACGAGCCGACCAACTTTTTGGACCGTGACTCACTTGGTGGCCTGGCGGTTGCTATTCGCGACTTTAAGGGTGGTGTCATTTTGATTTCCCATAACGAAGAGTTTGTCGGTGCGTTGTGCTCGGAGCAGTGGCATGTCAACAACGGCCGCATGGTGCAAAAGGGCAAGGCCGCTGTCTCTATGGACCGGTTCGAGGACAACAGCGCCGTTGCCAGTGCCATGACGAGCGCTGCTCCCAGCACGGCTCCCAGCACTGTTGTTTCGGGCGCCGAAGACAACTCGGAGATGAAGTTCAAGGCGAGAAAGAAGAAGAAGATGACCAAGAAGGAGCTGAAGGAACGTGAGGCCCGCCGTCGTCTGCGCCATATTGAGTGGCTGAGCAGTCCCAAGGGCACTCCTCGTCCGCCGGATACGGATGATGAGGCGGAGTAAGGCTGGACCGCCGCACGCTTCTCGACGCTGTGTTTTGTTTTTGTGCTGCTTATAGACGGAGAGCAAAAGACGGAATCTGGCATGTGTTTTTAATGGCATGGACGAGTACGAGTGAGTGAGTGGATAGACAAAAAAAGGGGAGGGTTTCTTTTCTTCGCTTCATTTTGGTTCTCATGGGCTTTTGTTTGGGCTTGCCTTGTACACGGTAACCTTGGGTTTTGTTTGTTTGTTTTTATTTACGATTATTTTGAATACAGTTTACTGCATGATCGCAATGTACCACCCAGGACTGCAGTTCCGCTGCGTGTTATGAATATGAAGCCTCTACATGCAGATATGAGGTAACGCATGAATTCTATAAGCTGAATGTATAAACAGATGCCGATTCTAACCAATACATACCACCACAACACAACATAACGCCGCCTAGTCAAGCAAAAGGCATTAGGTGCAGACAAAACAGAAGGCTTGTTTACAACTCTGCAACCAACGGACAATATCTTGGAAGACACACACTCGAACAGGAAACAAGAAACAAGAAACAAGAAACAATTATCAATAGAAGCTCATCCCCACCCCTTCCCTCCACCTTACCATGAAAAGGTCATCAAGGCTGGGTTCAGCGCCAGTGGCAACAAAAAGTGCGACGCCGCCACTGTAGCCATAGGCAGGATGGCCACGAAGTCGGTGATATGCCAGCTATAGGGAATGAAGTCTGCAACCGCCATGATGATCATGCCAACAATGCACACCACCGAGAACAGGATCGAAAACTTGAAGCGCTTCAGCACCTTGGGCACCTCGATAAAGAAGTTGGAGAACTCGGCTTCCTTGCTAGTAGCTCCCCACGTCATGTTGATCTCGAACATGTGTGCCAGAAGGGCCTGGGACACGTGCAAAGACAGGCCGCCTAAAAAGATGGCCAGCATCAGAGTCCACTTGAAGTTTTCATAAAGCGCGCTAAGAATCGAGCGTTCGCCAATGCGGTAGCGCATGACTGCCAGCGAGACGTTGCCCAGACCATTGAAGACAATGATAATGGAAAACCACACGCGCCATGAGTCCAGATAGTACTGGTCCAGGTAGCCGTTGAACCATCCAATCACAAAGTAGTTGGCGCAGGTCAGGATCCATGCTGCGCCAATGGCATAATACGTACCAATGTACGACACAACCGTAATCTTGGACGTCAGGCGGATATTGCTAGTGAGGAACTTGCGGAACAGCGGAGTGAAGGGGCCCCGCCACAGCCAGGTGCGGATAGGATGGAAAAGCAACTCATTACAGCCATAGGCATACTTTTCCCAACGAGCAAGCTCATCGTAGACAGTCAACGAGACACCTTCCTTGAAGCCATCGCCAGCCCAAGCAGCCAACCGGATAATGTAACCAGCACATTGCAGTCTCAAAGACATGTCAAAGTCTTCGGACACATGAGACTCGGACCAGAACTTTTCATATCCATCTTCGTCTTCATATGAGACCTGCTGGATTGCATTCCACCGAAGAATGGCGTTGTGGCCGACAAACGGCGCAACATCTCCATTGGAAACTGTGTACTTGATTGCGGTATACACCAGGTTGGTGAAAAAGGTGATGCCATTCTCAAAGTAGGTGTTTGTCACATTCATGACGCCTGACGAGAACTGCATGATGCCGACATCAGGGGATTGTTCCATCTCAGAAACTGCATCGAGAAGGCAGTCGGCAGGGACACGCGTATCGGAGTCAACTACAGCAGTCGGGAATGTTAGCAGGCACTTCAATCACCGAATGGGGCGCAATGGAGTCCAACTTACTGATCAGGATGTAGTCGCCCATCCGGATGTTGCCGTCAGCCCATGCACGGCCGTCTTCCTCGAGAACCTCACGTAAAGCATCCTCATAGGCCAGAGCTTCGTCATTTTGCGTCCACTGTGCATTGCGCTGGATAAGATTCAGCTTTTCTTCGACCTTGCAAGAGATCATCAGAGCAAAGTTCATATTGGAGGCCTTTTTGACTGTTGGTTACACAAGAGAGATTGTTAGTCTGGCTGTGTCGTGTAACGTAATTTGTTAGGGCTGATCGGGACACAAGAGGTTTCACTTACACTTGCCGCGGCGCAGAAATCCGTTCTCGCCATGCTTCGGCCTCGCTACCCAGCCAATATTGTGATTGGCATAGAACTCAATACGTGCCTTGCGTTCCTCTTCGTCAAGAAGCTGCAAACCATCATCGTTGATGAACATGTTGGCTGAGCCACCCTGGAGCTCGTAGGTGCTGATGGCCTGCTTAATCGACTTGACAGTGGGCGCAATAACGCCATTCAGGCCCTCCTTGTAAACAGGGCACTGCACGGTAACATGGGGTAGCTCAGCAGCGCGGAGACGTGTGGGCGGGCGAGCTGAATAGAACTTGCTGTTGGTGCTGAGCTGACGGATAGGCCCAAAGATCTGGGCCAGGCAGCCAACAATGACTTGGCCGAAGAACAATGTGAAAAATATCTGCACGGGCGCCAAAGCCACGAACCCAAGGCGCTGATACTTGTGGTCTACTGCAATTTGGATGCCCAGCTGCCGCCAGGCTGCACCGAGAGAGATGACGACAATGAAAAGCGTCATAGCCACAAGCCAGGCATTTTGAAGATGCACAGGCCGGGCTTCCGGCCGTACCTCGCCACTCTCCTCATCCAGGTCGGGGTTGGAGATGTCATGAAGTGGCTTTCCCTCCTCGAGAGCCTCGGCCTTCTTCCACACCAGTTGCATCAGCTCGCTCTCGATAGCTTTAGCACGTGTAGTCAGATGAAGGGCATCGTCATCCCACACCACAAGTAGGCCTTCACTAGCAATGAAGGCGGCGAACTGATGCTTGCGGGCCCGGGCCAGGTCCTCGATATTTGGCAGGATTTGTACGCGGAGACCGTTGAGTAGCGGTACGTCAACGGCATCGGGTGAGTAGTGAAGGAAACTACGAATGATTCGAGAGTTGACAGTCATGGCAGACTAAACAGAAAGTATGAGTTAACGCGTCATGTTCTTTATCGAGGGAATGATTGAGGCCCGGAGAGCCTCATAAACGATTTATGCGCTAAGTAAAGATAGTGAGCCAACTTACCTGGACATTCATCGCAGACACTGCAGTTGCAAAGGCCGACTCTGACAGCTCCGGTGGGCAGGCCATGTATTGGCCTCGCATCTTTCTGAGTATGACACCCTCAGTATGACCGTCCCCGTTGCTCACCCAAAGATTGGAGCACTGTTGTTGGTAAAGGTAGTTTACCATGACTTCATGTTTGATCTCATCCACCATAAAAGTTGATGCAAAAGACTGCATGCTTTGGGGGCGGTCCGTCTGTGCTGTTGTCTGGAGGGGCAGACCAGAGCCAGGAGTCATGCGGAAGGCAGATGTGGTGCCATCCGGACTCGTATGTTGAAGTGATGGGATGTTAGAGAAGGGCAGAGACTTCTCCGTCATGATAGCGCCAGTTGGTGGCATGGCCATGTCGGTGGAAGCGGCATTTGCCTTCTGTTTGTCGCCTCCTTTGGCCTTGACATTGGCTTTTGGAGACTTGAAGTAGCTCTTGAGACCCATGATGAAGAGACAGATTCCAAGAGTGACAAGCTGCTTTTGTGGGAGTCCGAAGATGGAGACAAAGTCTAGGCCTGGGAGGTAAAGCTAGCGGCAAGCAGACAAGAGCAGAAGGGGAAAAGGAAACGACAGGACTCGGGCTTTCCTTTAAGGTCGACTACAGATGATGGTTGACTGGAACAGTCGGGGGCACAAGATAAATATCAAAAAGAAATTTTACCTGAATTAACATACCAGGTCTATAGGCCCGAACCAACAGCATGAAGTACTCTTGTCCTTTGCTTCCTTTGACATGGCCGGCTTAAACAGAATTAGCCTGCCCTGAGATCCAGTTCAGTCAGCACGCTTAACAGGTCGAGGTACCGAACCTTGGAGGGAGGGATGCATGATAATGTCTCCGAAAAAGAAACAACACGAAATAGACAAGAAATCTTCAGGTCTCCCTCGATCAAGGCCAAAGCTTTAGGGCAGGGCCAATCGCTACCTAATCCAGTCCTTTCTTTTTTTTTCTCTTGTTTCTGTTTCTCTTGTCTCTTTTTTCCATTCCTTTGTAAGTTGGTGAGTGACAGCAACCTATACGGCTGAGGTGATCTTAACACGAGGTGACAAACAAACAATGTACAACCAAACATGGGCTGAGGGGGTGACGCTATCACAGACCGCTTCTGCCCTGTTAGTTTCCTCTTCTTCTTGGTCTTCAGCTCGTATACCAAACTATCGTGACTGAATTTTCCACCCTAGAGTAGTCACAATCAAATCCCACACATGCGTGATAGGGTTCACTGTATGCGCCTGAGGTGCATAAATACGAGGCCAGCAAGTTTGCGAATAAAGACCCTTAACTGCGAGATATCGTTGCAAGCTGTCTCTGTTATCTGTGATTGTGACCCTGTTTCTGTTGCTGCTATCGTGTCGCTTGTGGTTTTGAAAGGACTAGCTCCTGTGTCGTTCACGGGTACTGTTGTAGTTGATATGAAGAAGGGCGAGATGTGATCTTCCACTCTACTTGTGCACATACACACCCATGACAGCGTCTGGCCTACTCTACTACCCGGGCAGGTCCCTTCAGCCCTCAGCAACGGGGTGGGAAAGGTCCCCTTTTTGCCATTATGTCTTTCCTATCTTCCTTCTTCTTTGTTCCTAACATATCAGCTATACGACCCACACTAGGGCCACACCCGCCAAGCAGACGCTAATATGAAGAACCCTGGAATTGCGCGTTGTCCCCATCACCTGCCTGATGGTCAACCTTATTTGAGTAGGTTAATCGCATAGCAGCGATCAATGTCAGGTCTGGACCCCGTCTGCCCGTTCGTCTGTCTGCTGTCTGTGTGGGTCTTGTTCTCTCAGAGCCTCTGTTTTCTCACGCCACCATCATCCCTCTTAACCACTCCCTGTTTTCGTTTATGTGTTTCCCACTACAGCCCAGTTACATGCATGGCTAGAAAGCAGGGGATCGGTCCTGAGGAGCAAAGAGCACGGCTAGAGCCTACAACAACGAGAACGGGATTGCTTCCTCTTCGCAGATTCAGTCTCTGTTGAGTCAAAATTGGGCGCCAAGCGACCGTTGGAACATAGTCAACAAACACATATATGTACTTGTATATACATACACATGAGTGCAGGCGTTATCTCGTCGATGACATGCTCTTGCTTTTGGGAGTTTTTGTACAAAACGAAGTCACATCCACCTCAACACGAAGGCCCCGCTGGGCAGTATTTCCGGTCTTGTCTATCATGCAAATATATGCACACTAATCGTAGGTGGCTATCATGGTTGTATTCTACGTGTGCATGTGTGTGTGTGTGTGTGTGTGTGTCCTGTGTGTGCCTGTGGAGCCTCTCATATTTGTGGCTGGAGGTATAGGTGAGCCGCCTGTTCAGCTGTATGCAGCCAAATCCTGTTCATGAAAGCATTTTTATAGCGCATCACACCAAGCTCGCCTCTTGGGCTTACAAAAGGCCGGGCCTTTACATTTTATCACGTCTAGGGGTATTGCAGAAGCAAGGGGACATCCTATCGTTGACAAGATCGCAAGGGAGCAGGCCTATCCTTGACTACTCTCAGGTCCCGATGCCGGCTTTGGATCCTATAACACAGGCAACCTGTTTTTTTTCTGGCAGTAATTTTGGTACTAGAGTTTTAAGAGTGAAAGGCTGTCTTGAAATGTGGAAGCCTGTAAAAATCAAGAACGTTCTCAAGAATAATGCCCGTAAGAGAGACATGTCAACGGAGAAACAGTCACAGGGAGATACATAGATAGATATAAAGGACAACTGGGGAAAAGGCATAGACATGAAAAATTATACAAGACTTCTATCGACCACTGTACGTTGCATGAGACTAAGAAAACTAACAGCAAAAAAAAAAAGAATACAAGAAATAAGCTGTATATCCCCCCC
>JADILG010000044.1:50496-61150 GCA_017591655.1 Thielaviopsis populi | reverse complement strand
CCCCCCCCCCCAAAAAAAAACCCCCCAAAAGATAAACAAAAAAAGATCTGAGCCACGGGCGGGTATTGGATATGGTTTGAAACCTTCCGTGCGGTCATGTGAAGCGTCGTTATCTCTCTTGGTTTGCTGCAACGTGCAGGCTCACGCGTGCTGGCCTTGCGAGTGGCCGACACTTGGTTTAGCATTGGGTGACGGGGGCCGGCTATACAGTTATCTGATATACTAGGAAGACCAATAATAGAAGTAGCGAGAGCCAAAGCGGCTGCTCAAGATAACAGTGGGCTTGAAGGGCGTGGCTCTACTATATACGCCTTGACTCTGGAGTCACTTGATCTGAAGCTGTTTCCCGCCGTGGATGTTTTGCCGCTGGAAAAAAAAAACGTGAAAATATAAAATATATGAAAAAAAAAAAGATGCAACAAGCCACACCACACGTGGATGTCGGAATGGCTTGGACGAACAAAGCAAAGGTATTGGCTGTTGTCTCGAGCAGGGCCAGCGCATAAGTCGAGAGTCAAGTCAAGTCGAGTGGCTTCTACTTGGTGCTATTGGCTTACAAAACCCCTGGTTGGGCACGCAGCCAATCACAGGCCACCCTTCCATCTCAAGGTTTCTGTGATCAGCTTCATGTCTTTGACGTCTTTGGCTGGTACTTTGCTGTCACTGGGCGGTTGCCTGTCACAAAGGCGACCTTGAGTCGTCTTATAGGCTGGGAGTGCAAATGAAAGTGAGTGAATCTCTGCATCACATGCACACACACACAAACAGAGAGAGAGAAGAAAACACAGGCACAGGCACAGGCACAGGCACAAACATAGGCACTCAGATCTCAGCCAGTACCAGAACCAGACCAGGAAAGATTCTCTGGATAACCCAACACGTAACCATTGCGTAATACGCCCAGTACACGCACGCTCACACGCCCTCAAGACCGTCCCGCTGTGAACTAAGTCCGGCGGCCTTGGGATCTGATGTGCGGGTAGAACAAAGTGGCCGCCATGCCTTCCCTCCCCTCCCCACCGCAGAGCATTTGCCGAGACGAGACTAGACGAGATAAGACAAGACAAGACAAGAAGCCAGCCAACTGTATGATGCAGCAGTAGTGGTAGCAATAGTAGTGGTAGCTTCAGCGACAGTAGCGGCAGAAATACCAGTCTGGGCCCAGCGGTGCCTCATGTCCGCTTCTGCACTTACACAGCATGCTAATGTCGCTTTGCCGCCAAGCAGAATGGATGGCGGGTTGAGCCAATTTTCCGGTTTTTTTTTGATTCAAAAAAGAGAGGGTCTTTTTTTTTCTTTTTTTTTCTCACAATTTTCTTGTCTTTTATTTCAGAAGGCGTACCCTACCACTGCAACCAATCTTCCTAATTTCTGCTCCATGTACTGACAATTGATGCTTCGTGATCTTGCGTCCCTTCTCCTCCTCCTCCGCTCCATCGTCTGTTCCCTCTTCCCTGCCCCCAATTATATCTGTGCATTCCGCATATTTCAGGCCGTACTGCAGGGCATCCTGTGTGGCAGCACGCTGTGGCGTGTTGGGTCCTCCTCCCCTCCGTATGTGAGTATACATGTATGTAACATGCATGCATGTTGAATTCATCCAAGCAACTCGACTCCTCTGGCTGTGAAGTTAGCAACAAGTCATCAGCGGACGGGGCCATGGGCCGAACATCACATTCGGATCAGACCGCCTATTTTCCTCTCTCTCTCTCTCTCTCTGTGTATCTCTCTCGCACGCCGTCTTAGTTGTCTCTTCGTCTCTGGCCCGCGATAATGTTATGTAGCCGTCCGTTTCTGTGAGATCACATCAACTTATTAGCAGGAGCATGCATCAAGCAATAACGTAAAGTGATGTCCATGCATGCTTTGCGTGGAGCTGTGCTTTGCCAGTCATGCCAGTTGCTATTTTGTCCGTCTGTGATGTGTTTGTTGTACAGCGTCTGTCGGCCACGGTTGCAAGGAAGCCTGAAACCACAGGCTTATAAGAAGGACGGACGGTGATATTGGTTTGCCACTGGTTCATGAAGCTGTGTTGGTTGTAATATATGGTCTACGTGTTACAAGAAAGAAAAGGAAAAAAAAAAAAAGAGCTTTGACATGGCAGGTTTCACGATGTGTGATTGACTAAGATGAAGGCTTTAGGCGATTCATGCTATAAGAAAAACAAGGTGGAAAAAAAAGAGGGGAAAAAAAGAAAAAAGTGCGATATTTCCTCTAGTGCCATGACAGGCTCTCTCTTTTCTCTCTCTCTCTCTAATTCCAGCACAACCATTATTGGCAGACGTTAAATTGACAAACAGTATTGGCAGGTGAACAGACCCTTCAAACCCTGGGCGGCCAAAGGCCTTTATGCACTCACTGGCTAGTGGCTAGTGTCTGCGTCTGCCTGCATAGCGGTGGTTGGCCTGTATCTTCAGTACTTCTTCTCCAGTCTTTTAGCGTCTTTTAGGGCTTGTTTAGAGCCTTTTCAGGGCCTTTTTTCTTTCAGAGCCTGTAGGACCTTTAGGTAGGGCTTCAGTACAAGGGGAGGGAGGGAGTAGCCATATACGGTGTAGCATGTTCGCCAGAAAGGCGTGCTTGGGACTTGGAACAAAGTGACAACGACACCGCGGATCACGACTCGATTAGCAACGTCGCATTTGCAAGCGGGCATGTCTTTTCGGGTTGCCCGTCTTTATTTTGTGTGCGTGTTTGTTTTCCTCTTTTTTTCCCCTCTCTTTTCCTCTATTTCTTTTGTCTGTATTTTTTTCCTGCCTTGTTTCTTTGCACCAAAGGTACAAAAGTCTATACAGGTAGGATTGCTTCTTCAGTGGATGCACATGGCCCTCGCCGCTACTACGGTAGCGTCTAGCAGGTGGACAATAGCAACCTATGGCCCTGTAGATTTGTACGGCTGTGTACGAATTGGCGCGGTATGGTGTGGTATGGTGTGGTTGTGGTTGAGGGTGGATGGCACGATAAAGGCCGCTGCATAGAACAACAAGCCAGGGAGTTCATATGGCGGAAATGAACAAGAATCCCTCGTATGCAACTAGATCTTGCATTTTATTCTTCAAGTCTCTGAATCCAGAGCCGATCACCGGTTAGGGTTCCCTTTTTGGTAGTGCTCTGGCAAGACAAGCTACCAAGACCAGGGACTACAGTACCGTCCCAGAGACTACAGGGCCAGAGACGGCTAGAGAAGCACAAGCAGAGGGACAAGGCCGTCCGGGGTTTTTTTGTTCGCCTCTTCTGCTCGCTATCACCGCCTTTCTTTTCAACTCACCTGGTCGTTAGATAGTCGGTCGGTACATGCGTATGTTGACTATTGTTAGTGCGGGTAGCACTCGGCGCAAATATCAGTAGTACGACGAGCCAAATTTCACCGCTAATACAGACAACAACAACAAGTACTTGGGCCCAATAGCGAGCGGTGAAGAAGGGTGGATAGAAACGAGACAACAACACGTCCGGCCACCTTTTTTTTTTTCTTTTTGGGCCGGCATATGTGCATGTGAGGCAGAGGATACGGGCTACCTGTTCAATCAGTCTTTATTTATTTTTTTTTCGTATTTTTTTCGTATTTATTTCGTATTTATTTTGGTAGTTTTTTTGGCTTCTGTTTCTGCACTCCACCTTCGTTAACAGCGCGGGTCCTGCACCAAACCCTAATATCACTACAGCCCCCAAGTTCGTGTCAATTGTCAATTGTCCACGGTGTAAGTGTGTAACTGTGATTGACGTGGGCAATGCGAGCAAAGCGTGACAGAGCAGACCAGAGAGACGGACGTTTGTCCTGGATTGAGTAAATTATGTGTGCTAGTGTGCCAGTGTGCCTTTATGCCTACATACACGGCCTATACCAGACTATACTACACGCACCATCTGCTACATACACACGCATGCACACACATACACACACACAAATGCGCACTGCCTCTTTCTCGTGGCTTCGTGTTGTTCATATACAAACCTCCTGTCTGGCTGTCTTGTTGGTTGGCACAAGAATGACGTTGACCTGACCTGCAGCCAGAACGAGCCACGGCGGCGCCTAACAAGGAAATCTTGAGCCGTGTGTCATGCCATGTCGTGTTTTTTTTGTTCTCTCAGTCTCTCTACAATTGTACCTGTCGCCTCGAGGACGCAGAAAATGCTGTCAAATCAAGAACAATAGACTCTGAGACATTTGAAGGGGCAGCAGCGGACTGGCTGGGTATATACAATGTGTACGCGGTTTTGGCACAACTCATCACAGCACGCCTCCTCGAATCACAGTAGACTTCATTCTGACACCATATATTAGGCAACAGACACAAACAGACATGACTGACAATAACAGGATCGTGTGCAGGATGATATCATCGGAAGCAAAAAGCGAATGTGTTGAACTACGGATGTGCATATGTTTAGACATTGGGATTCGGCTCTTGGGGGGATATTGTTGTAGCGAAATGTGTGTTTATGTGTCTGTCTCTCTGTCTCGTCTGCAACGCTTCTTTTTGTTCTGTTACTGTCGAAATTCAACCTTAACGCTGCATATGCAAGATGCAAGATGCACATGTCCTGCGCTGCACTGCATTGCACTGCACTGTACTGCACTTTGCTGCAAGGTTGAAGCAAGGCAAGGTGAGACAAAGCGAGGGCAAGCCAGGGCAGGTCAAGTCAAGGTAGGGTAGGGTATGGGAGTGACAGCCCAGCAGTCATTCAGTGGACATACTTTAATATAGCCCAAGAGGAACAACACAAACAACCCTGGCCAATAACCAGGGTTCATGTTTTCCTCCGCTGCCCTCCCCTACCCAGAGTGTGAAGTGTGGACGGTAGCAAAGATCATGTGACCACATCGACATCAAGGGCCCAAGCGCGCGAACGTGAACGAGGTTTTGTTCACGGGTCGATGGGCTGGCTGGTTGGCTGGATGATATTGGGTATGCACTTTTGATGAGAGAAGGTGAAGGAGGCGGGGGTGAGGGAGGGGATGCCCAGCAAGCTATAGCGTCGGCTTCGTTGTACACCGCTCCGCAACGAACTTGTCTGCCGGACAAAGACGCTCGTGCCAGGCAGTACGCGAGAAAAGCCAAAGTCCAACGGGGTGGGTAGAAGGGATGGAAGGCAAGTGTAAGGTAAAATGCAAGACAAATGCAAGACAGGAACAAGGCAAATATAAGGTAAAGTTTATGTCATCGGCCCTGGCGAGCCACTGGTTGTCACAGACGGGGACAGACGGGAAAGATGGTTGATTGATGCTGAGCACATATGAGTCGACGCTGGTGTATCGAGATAGAGCTTGGAGCCGGCACTGATTGCTTGCCTACAAGCATTGGGCACAAGCCAGTACCAACAAGCAATAAGCCGCCAAAGCTCTTGAACATTAGTCATTAACTATATGTGATGTATCTCTAGCCGTGTAGCTGTGCAGCTGTGCAGGCTGCATGATACACACATGAAACCAAACCTGAAAATATACTCTTGCATGCATCTATGCATCCAACACAGCAAAGCACAGCGCAGCATAGAAAAACACACGGCTACACTCCGTTTGAGGATGAGAAGAAAAAAAGAAAAGAGAAACAAATGAAGAAAAGAAAATACAGATAGCAAACACTGCAGTGGAGAACCCAATGCATACCCTCTCACTGCGGCCCTAGTGGTAGTGTGTTACCAGGGTACCTCTCCTTCGCACTGGATTAGTATTGGTATGGCTGGTACCCCTTTATCGTCCCCGCCAAAGTATCGTGTATTGCTATTGCTGAAGGTTTGTTCATAATTCGTTTGCCAGGCCGCCTTTATGCATACAAAAGTGTCTATAGACTGTGTTGTTCACTTAGTTTGTTGATGCAATGCATGGGGTGTTTTTTTCCCGGTTTTTTTTTTCCCTTTTTCTAGCGCAATATTGCTTCTTCTCGCTACTGCATATCAGTTTGTCTTGCTTTGTTTGTCTTTTTCTTTTTTTGCACGATAAGAATGCACATAGGTTTTTGTTTGCCTCTCGGGTCACGCAAGTCTCACAAGTTTCTCAAGCCGAGCAGTTGGCCTACCAGAATGCACTGATGTTTAGGGCTCAGTCTCTGTGTGCCTGCATGAAGTACCAGTGGCAGCAGTAGCAGCTGCTGCCTTGTATATATATATACATGTGTGTGTGTGTGTGTGCAACGTGATGGAAATAGCTTTCCGTCTGATGGTGGCGGAGCAACAAGCACACGAGCGAGCCATCAGCCTGAACCTCCAAGCCTCGACACCGGCTATACAGCCTCGATAGCAACTGTGCATTTACGGTGTTTGTCACTTGATGTGTTGGACAATATGCAATGCAATTGTTCACGCCGTCCTGTCCGACAAACAACCACCTGCAACACACCACCACTACCACCACCACCACCAACAGAACGCAGCGGCGCGTGATTACTGTTAAGCAGCCAATCAGCGGTGCCTGGGAAACCACTTTTTCTTCTTCTGCGGTGTGTTCGTTCATGCAGTAGCATAAAAGCCCCAAAAGCAATTCCAGGCACATGTGCGTGTGAGCTTGGAAAGATTGGCTTGAAGTGTACTTACGTGAATACGCTAGCTTGTCATAACGGGACACGTTCCGCTAGGGTTAGGACTTGGCATTGCACCGCAGCGTGGGCAGCTTCCCAATACGAAACAAGATTGGACTTGAGATTATATGGGTACTACACTACATGGAAACGTTGGTACGAAGGTACATAGGTACATAGGTACATAGATACATAGGTACACAGGGACACACGGATACACAGCTACATATCTGAATCTATACTCGCACACATCCCTTGCAACACTTTCAACTTCCACGCATCTTCTTTCGCCATTTACCCGCACGTACAATGAATGTATTGTACTGTCTGCATACGCATGTACATACGTATACAAACGTGCAAACATGCAAACGTACTAATGTACGAACGTACGAACGTACGAACGCACAGCTTGATGCTACACTAAGCATCCAACACGCAAACCCACAGCTTTATGCTACACTGCGCATATCAGCATACAAGGAAACACAACGGGCCAGCTGGCCAAAACCAAAAAAAAAACAAAAAAGAAAACAGACGCTGCAAAGCACAGACCCAAATACACACACAAAAACCGGACTCGAGTCTCGCGCCACGCAACACAGCAGGACTTTGTTTTCAGCCCTCTCTTTGTGCTGTCGTGTGCTTGCGGCGGTACCTGCTCGATACCGCCATCACAGCGCAGAGTGACGGCCTATCATGGTGGCCGTGAGGGTTGTATCGACACACCACTAACGCGCAAGTCCAACGCGCAAGTGCAATCGCAGACGGCAAACACTGGCTGTCGATGTGTTTGTTGCTTTTGTCCAGGACCAGGACGCAGGACGCAGGACGCAGGGAAAACGAAGAGACCCCGAGAGAGAGAAAGAGAGAGATAAAGAGAGAGAGAACGTCAAGCACAGGGCAACGAGCAACAGAAAACACACCAAACAAAAAAAAAAGAGGGAAGCACAGTGGAAAGCAAAGCAAATGAAAGCAAAGAAATGAGGAATAACGCATTGATGACGGCCCAAAAACAGGCTACAATGCTTGTTACTCTTAGCTTGTCCCCTCGAAAGCACAATCACTACCACTGGTATATATGACTTCGCATCACGACATTTGACAGAGCCTTCTAGGACCAGGCAGGCATTACAACACACTAGACCAGGACACCAGAGAAGAAGCATGTGTAACTCCAGCTGCCAAAGTCAAGGTCCAGGCAGGTCAAAGCCAAGCCGACAAGGCAGAAAGGCAGAACAGCAGAAAGGGAATGGCACATTGTCAGGGTTGCAGTTGCTAGCTGTCCCATGCAAACATGTATGTTTGTTCATCTGTATATGTGTATGTGTGTGCATGTGTGTGTGTGTGTGATGTTCACAGCAAAGCGGTCGCTGGGGTTGCGATAGCCTGGCCTGGCCGCCTTTTTGACTCTGGTATGCTTGTCCCTTTTATCCCGTCTGTCTCATGCAGCCAGCCGTGTCGACTACGTGTGTGCGTGCGGCGCATGGATGCTTGTGTGTAAAAGACTGGCCGGTGGGTGTGCACCGGGTCTGCGCTGCACAGGGCTGCGTATGCTTTTACCCGTTCAGAGACAAGAGAGGGAGATAGAGAGATAGAGAGAGAGAGAGAGGGAGAGGGAGAGAGACGAAAAAAAAAGCAAGATTTCAGCACTGCATCATTTGAATAAGGCGGACACGGGAAGCAGTGGACGTTTAGAAGCAGGTACGCGCGACATACAGCGCGCACAAGGACAAAGAGACACGGGCTAGCGGTGACGATGATACATGTACAAAGAGGGCAGCGGACAAGGACGGGAGAGCGAATCACAGGCCAGAGAACGAGAGGAGAGAGGGAGGGAGGGAGACAGAGAGATAAACAGAGAGAGAGAGAGAGAGGGGAAGAGGGGAAGAGGGGAAGAGGGAGAGAGTCAGAGTTGTGTTGTGGTCGAAACAAGCTGCTATGCACGATGAAATGCACGCACATGCACACGCATACACAGACGCCTGCACAGCCAGATAGACGGACAGGATGGGACAGGATGGGATATGCACCTACATGCAACACCAACGCACACAAGCAAACACACTCGCAAAAAAAAACTTCATCCACTCTAGTGCAATGCACTATTGCTGACAGTACAAAACTTGCCCGTGGCTGCTGGTGATGGACTTAGTGTACACAAGGTGAACAAAGTGAACGAGCCAATGGTTTCCCGTTAGCCATTGCCGATGTCTGGCTGTCGGGCTTCGTGGAATTGATGCGTCACTGGCCATCAGGCAAATCAAAGAAGCATTGGCGGACTGACAGGCTAGGGAACGAACACAGACACATACATGTATGTAGACATGGACACAGGCGCAGACACAGGCGCAGACACAGGCGCACAAGATGAAAGAACAAGCCAAAGAAACAAGAAAGAAGACAAGAGAATGGACAAAGAGGCAGAGAATATGAGAGACAAGATTAAAGAGTGAGAGACATGACAGCGTACAGGTGCTACACCAGAGGGAAGAGGTGGATGCGGGCGGTTGGGAGACAGCCAAGAAGACGGAGAGAAGAAGAGGAAAAAGAGGAAGAAGAAGAAGAAGAGAAAGAAGGAGGGGGAAGATTAGAGTGATAGATAGGCCGGAGAGACTGGTGGATTGGTGGACAGACACGTAGATGGACATGTGCATGGTGACCGTTTGGCTGTGGAAATAGCAAGCCGAGCACAAAGACACCGACGCAGACAATTCATACATGTACATGTACATGTACACATACAGACATATACAGACACATACCGACACGTTCAGACACACACACACACACACACACATACTTCTGCCAGCACCACTCAAAAGCAAGATACCAGCAACCAGCAACCAACAGCGCCTACACCAACACACACCAGCGCACAGCGCACAGCGCACAGGGCACGAACGAACGAACGAACGCAAGCACGCACGCACGCCCACCCGCCCGTCCTACAAACCAGCAAAAGAGGCCTGATGGGCATGGGCGGCCGCACGCACGCTCAGACCCATTGACAAGCCGCAAAGCGTTCTAGCTACTGGGTGCTGGGTGCTGGGTGCTGGGTGCTGGGTGCTGGGTGCTGGGTGCTAGGTGCTGGCTACTGGGTGCTGGCCGCTGTCTACTGACCTGGCTGGCTGGCTGGATCCGAGACGAGCGGTGGCGGCGGCGGAGGAGGAGGGAGGATACAGAAACGAGACAGAAACGAAGGTCTGGCTTGTCGGCACGAGGCAGACTGACAAGTTGCAGGCCGGAAGAGGGACGAGTAGAGCAGGCGAGAGATGGACGGGGGAGAGAGAGAGAGGGGGGCCGATAGAGAGACAGAGAGACAGAGAGACAGAGAGACAGAGAGACAGAGAGACAGAGAGACAGAGAGACAGAGAGACAGAGAGAGAGAGAGAGAGAGAGAGAGAGAAAAGAAAAGAGAGAGAAAGAGAAACACAAACAAACAAACAAACAAGACGTCTGTCTTGTCATGTCTTGTTCTGGAGATGGAGCCTAGTTTTAGTGCGTGATGTGACCAGCAGAAGCAGAGTAAAACGGCAGAAGCACAGCACAGCACAGCACACGGCAAAATGACAGATGCACAAGGGCCGCTGTTCAGCCATCTGCCGTCGTTTTCGCTGTCGTCTTTGTCTTTAGCAGTGAGCCATAGATCTCGCTCATACGCTGACTCAGCAGTCTCCTTTCAGGGTTGGCAGATTTTGTGACTTTGTGAATCTAAACTTTTGAATCTGAATTTGTGCGAGTGGGCCTTTCACATAATAGAGTTTGCTGTGATATTCTACCAGAATAAAGGTGGGTCTTGGTTCCCTGTAAGACAGAGACAGAGAGACAGAGACAGAGAGACAGAGAAAGAGAGAGGGTCGGTGCTCCCTGTAAATTAAAATACAATTAATCGAAAGTCAGCGCCCAAGCAGCAATACATAAAACCCTGTCAATTTATTGCCGCTCAACATCTATTCCAAGTTTATAGAGATTACTGTGGACTACAAAGAGAGAGGGGTGTGTAGCTTTTGCTAGCCCAACGGGGGGGGGGGGGGCCCCCCTCCCCGAAAAAACCCCCCCCCCAAACCCCACCCCCCGTTGTGGGCCTCACCAACCCCCTTCCAAGGCCAATATCACTGAAACAATGGGTTAAAGTC